>NC_061159.1:61755941-61760941 GCF_022113875.1 Hydra vulgaris | reverse complement strand
CATCTAAGCAGCTCTCCTCGTCAAGATTGGCAACAAATGGAGATGTCCTCCGGTGTCTCCTCTTTCATCATCTGGAAGAGCATCTCACAATAAAGGACAGCATTCACCATACGATTCAAGAGCTGATTGTTATGTGGAATAAGGCAAGAATCCCAACACAAAGAATTGATTCTGGTGAAAGAAAACTTCAGAAATTATACGATTCCTATCTGCTCCTAAAAAAGAATCGAACTACAGACCTGGAAAGCAGTAGAATTAAAGAACAGATGTTCAAAGACACACTTTACGAGCTTTTTGACTTGGCAACTAAAACCGCAATGGAGACAATAACCATTGCTGAAGATAGGCATTTTCTTGCAATGCAGAGAGAAGATGTTACCAGCTGCAGCATGTAAATATATTATATTAGCCATATATTTAGCAAGCGAGATTCTCTCCAGCTAAAGATGAGCTTTTCATCGGAGATATGGAAATCCTTCGAAAGGAAATGGTAGCATTCTACACCAGAGCCATCGACGAAAAACAACCTAGGGAAGATTATCTTGAACTACTTCGGTTATGCCTGGTCTTTCTAGGGGGAGGCTCTGTTGGTGCTGAGATAAAATTTCGAGCTCCAGGAGCGATGCATCATGCTCGATGGATGTCAAAGGCCATCTACGCTCTGAAAATGGTACTATTTCAAGATCAGCTCACTCTGACTGTTCGAGAGAAGAAAGGTCTAGTAGAGCTTGCATTGTTTGTAGCATTAATTTACGGACGTTTTTGGCACAAAGCTCCACTGGCTGCAAATGCTTCGTTTAATGATGCTCAAATGCTGAAACAGTTCCAAAAGTATCCAAACCGCACAATCGCCGATGCAGCTTTTACTACACCTTTGGTTCTTCTCGGAACATCTTATAGGTCTGGCATTTTTTGATAGTCGCGTTGATCTGGATGTGAAGAGGGCCATGGTGGTTAACCTCCAGGGTTGGAAAAAACCCAGGGTTTTTTAAAAAAACCCAACCCAAATGGGTTTTTTTGGGTTTTATTGGGTTTTATGGGTTTTTTGGGTTTTTTTAAAAATCGACCGCAATACCAAATTTCTATAATTTGTATGAGTACAATAGTTTTTTTTTTTAATTTCATAAATTCACCTCCCTATTGCTCCAATGACCATTTCAGTCAAGGGAGCAACTCATTTTTTAAAAATATTTTAAAAAACAACATTAACAACTAAAATTTTTAAACAAAGGCGCTGTGTGGAGAAATAGATTGAGACAGTAATTTCAGCAAAGGTAATTTGAACCCCAACCTTCTGGTTGTGAGCCAAATGTTTTGCTACTAGTCTACTAGCACATTTTACCTATAGTGCAAAAAGGGGCTCCATCAACTATAAATGATGTTAATTAATTGCTCTAAATCTTGGGCAGTTGGAGGTTAATAACCTCCAACTGCCCAAGACAACTCTAGCACTGAAGAGAGTAGATTCCAAGAATACCGACTTCAACAGACTAGAGACATTTGTGACTATGAGAACCTATAGTTTATTCGAGTTGTTGAGCAGTACAGGAAGAGAGGAGGCCAGAAACTTCATTTCAAAAGATCCTAAATATTGGGAGGACGATGAATCATATCAGAAGTTGGCAGAGAGAGTCCAAAGAATGAAAGTTGTTAATGACAGCGCAGAACGTGGAATTGCTTTAATTGGACAGTACAACGAATCGATTACAAAGGATGAAGAACAAAAGCAGTTCCTACTTCGTTTTGTTCAACGTCACCGCCAGCTATACCCTACTTCATCCAAGGCAGCCATGTTGGCGAAAGATGACAAAATCGTTGATTAATAAACATACATTTTTCAACATATTCACAATATTCTTGATATTACAGTTTTTTGTTTAAAAATTACGAAAGTTACGAAACGTTGATATACTTTAATAAAAATTGATCAATTGATGATCTATATTTATTAGATACTCTACAGGCATTGTATTTACCTGATTTAAATTGTTAGTGGCATTAATTTTTAAATTCGATATTATATTTATAGTGAAAACTTAAATTTTTTGATTTTTTTATCATTGTGGTCAAAAAGTCAAAATTTATAGCAACCCCTAAATATTATCCGATTTGCTTCAAATTTGGCTACAATATTGCAAATATTAATAGGAACAAAGGCAGCCTTGTGGAGAAATGAATTTTAATAATTTATAATTTTGGACCACCCTAATATATATATATATATATATATATATATATATATATATATATATATATATATATATATATATATATATATATATATATATATATATATATATATATATATATATATATATATATACATATATATGTATATATATATATATACATATATATGTATATGTATATATATATATATATATATATATATATATATATATATATATATATATATATATATATATATATATATATATATATATATATATTAGAAAAGGATGAATAAACCTAATATATTATAATAGTATATAAAAGCATGTAATTCATAAATACAATATTACTGTTATACTTACCAAAGAAATAAATAACCAGGTCATTTCTTCCAATTTTTGTAAGCACCTCTACAAAAGAATTGTAATTATCGATTCCTAAAAGCATACGCTGTTCTAAAATTTGAATTAATTTGATAGGAGTTGTAATCCTTTCAAGATCAGCATCACCAATTTGTTTTGAATAATAAAATTTAATTGCTTCAACATCTCTATCCAACAAATTAACTGCAATTTTCAGCAAGATATCTTTGTATTTTTTGTCATCCATGACTTTAATATATTTTAGGATATTTTAAATATTCAAACAATTTGGCAATGTCAAATAATGCTAAAATACATAATTATTTTAATGTCAATATATAACTTATTGAATTTAATATTAAAATAATAAAATTAGACAATATATATATATATATATATATATATATATATATATATATACATATATATATATATATATATATATATATATATATATATATATATATATATATATATATATATATATATATATATATATATATATATATATATATATATATATATATATACATATATCTCATCAGAAGAAAACTCAATTTAAGATACTCATTTTAGTTTTCTTCTGATAAATGGTCGGGAAAATGGTTAATCAAACTGAACAAGAGTAAATGTGTACCACTTTATTTAGAAATTTTTTTGTGAGTGGTTGAAATAGCGCCAGCCATAGTATTGGTGAGCGCGTGGGTGAGCACAAAACTGCAAGAGCGCAAAAGTGTTCATCAAACAGAGAAGAATGATCACTGAAATGTAAGAAACACATGGTAAAATGTTCATCAAAAGCAAATGAAATAATAGGGATAATAAGAAACACCTCACTGGCTGTTAATGCGTGTTAACAATCATTTAAATTAATTTGTTCCTTTATTTAAAAGGGTTTCTCCTATTATAATACAAACATGGATAAAAATGAAGTTTATTATTCTAAATATAATTTAAAAATTAAATAATCTTTGAGTTTTATTTTTTTGTGTGTTTTATGTTAAAGTTGTTTTGTGCGTGTTTTAGTTTTATTTAAGTTCCTCTTTTGTTAAGATTTATTTTGTTATTCTAGAAAAAGTTGTCTAGATAACTTTTTAGCCCTATTATTAGCTGTAGTCAAATCGTAAAAATCAAGTTATTATTTGACCAAGTCTGACAAGAGCGTCATCAGCTAAACCTAAAGTTAAACAATGGAAACAGTTATTGATAAACAACTTTTAGAATATTACAACTTATTGAATATTATTCACAATAATTATACTTAAAATAAAAAAATTAGATTTAGGTATATATTTGTTTTATATTTATATAATGTGATTAGATATTTGTTTTATATTTATATTTGTTTTATATTTATATAATGTGGTTAGATATTTGTTTTATATTTATATAATTTGGTTCAATATTTATATTTATACAAAATTTAATCAAAGAATTTGAAAAATAACTAAGGAAAATAATTAAATAAAGTTTATTGATTGTTTATAATAGGAATAAACATTTTTACTTCTAAAGAGTGATTAAACAAAGATGTCTAATTAATGCTTTCAAACAAAATATTTCAAACATTAGTGATTCTTATATTTTTTCACTTTAACCTTTAGTGATACTGCACTCTTAAACTAATTTTTAAGTGTCATCTACTAAACATAAAATTAAATAATGGAAAAAATAACTCATAAACAACTTTTTGAATATTAAACAGAATAACCAAAGCTAATTAACACAATAACTAAAACTAAAACTAAAACTAATATATATATATATATATATATATATATATATATATATATATATATATATATATATATATATATATATATATATATATATATATATATATATATATATATACATATATATATATATATATACATATATATATACATATATATATATATATATATATATATATATATATATATTATATATATATATATATATATATATATATATATATATATATATATATATATATACATACATATACATATATATATATATATATATATATATATATATATATATATATATATATATATATATATTAATTATGCCAATCAAATACTAAACTTGATACAGTTAAAAAAACAAGCACATATTAATTTTTACATCACATTACACTGTAATACAATATGAATATAAATGTAAAATATAAATGTTTATAAAAAATATATATTATTAATGTATTTGTGCTTTTTTTTTAGCTAAGCAAAATTTATGATTTTCAATTATTATTTTAAAATAATAAATTAAAAAAAGAAAAATGGGATGTACGAATATAATTATATCATTTATATTATAAATGATATGAATCTAATTATACGATAATTAAAAGTTAAAATAACATTCATGTCATTCATGTAATATAGTATTCATGTAATATATACTTTTCAAGTCTCGTATTTAGCTCCATTTCTTTTTTTAATTTTAGCAAAAAAATATATAAATATTTTCTCAAACACT
>NC_061159.1:61613441-61750941 GCF_022113875.1 Hydra vulgaris | reverse complement strand
TACAATCACGAGAACGGGAACTTTCAAGTAGGTTTAAATTTTGTTTTTTTATGCAAATAGATTTATTAACAGTATATAAATATAGTAGTAATATGTAATTGTAATATATAAGTAATATGTTTAATGTTATAACAATTTAAAAATTTATTTCTAAATAAGGATAAAGAATTTGTTCATGTAAAAGCTGAAACAATGTGTTCTACTACAATATACAACTGCTCCTGTAAAACATTCTCATCATGTGTTTTTTTTCAATCAGAAAATTTGACCAATGTAAATAATTGTTGTCATTGTCGTCTGTTAAACCAGCTAATGCAAATGCTTGATAATCCTGATTTCATCCCAGAAAATAGTTTATTAAACAAAAAAAAACTTATGGATAGTTTAATCTATCTAAAATCAAATGTTTTTAAGTTAACTTCAAAATCGGGAGTTGAAAGATTTTCGGTAGTTGCTGATTCATGTTCTTTTGTTACAGTTTTTGAAATTTCAAAATCATCTCGCAAAGTAATAAAATGTCATGATTCATTATGTCAAATATCTGAAGGAAGTACTCGTCAAATTAATAATCTACACAATGGTTGCTTATGTCCACATCTTAAAGTCTTTAGAGAATATTTTTATCTTGTTGAAAACACAGTAGAATCATTTTGTAATGACAATGATAAAGTGATCTCTTTTGATTCTGTGTTAGAGGATAATCTACCAAGGGAAAAGGTTTTTAGTTGTTTAAATTTTTTATTTATTTTTGGCTTTAGCGTAAATTTGTTGTGTAAATTCTTGTTTTTATTAGTGGGAAGATGTTTTTGATGTAGCATCTGGTTTGTGGACATTTGGAATTAATGCCCCAAGTAAAAAAACTGAAAAATGAAATATCAGTGCAAGAGTGTAAATAATCTCCTACTTCTATTCAAAAATTTAATTTAGCGTGACGTTGTTTATGGACAGCCCCTAAACTATATATTGTTAAGGTGCTGTAGGAAGTCCTAACCTTGGATTACCAGCCTAATGCTAAAACCACTTAAATCGTTAGATCTGCACTTTTAAAAATTTTTTCAACGTTAACGAAATGATGGAAACTGTTTCACCGATGCATGGTATGTGTTTTACTATATTAGATGATATTTTCCATAGGGAAATGTTAATATAATGTTAATATAACTCTCTCGAACAAAAATACATTTCATACATGAAAGAATCTTATGGAATTCAAATTATATTTACAATTTCGAATGTTGAATTTTGTGCCACTCGATGGGTAACACAAATATTCTTTAAAATTGATCCTTGGAAACCAGTCCTTGGTGTGAGACTTTTCAATTGTATTAAAAGTGTAGGCATTATCAGGAGGGAACAAAATGAAATTGCCACACTCTGATCGCCATATAGACGAAATTGGAGTGGTGTAGAAAGTTAAATACATTTAAATGAACATAACATTTAAAAAAAAAAAAAAAAGCGATAAATATATTTGTATAATTCTCATTTGACATTATATTGTAATTATTTTGCTTAAAAATTTTTTAAATATGTTTAATATTTATGGCATCGTGGAGCGCTTTTTAGAGATAATTATATGTGGTCTTCTGCAAGTTTTCCGCGTGCTTTTTTCAGTGTTTGAGTAAATTTATAGTTTTTTTAAAACCACTTTGTAAAGTTTTGTTATTATCGATATATTTACTAATTTTTATTAATTAAATACAAAGTTGTAATGTTAAGGAACAAAAAATTAACTTTAAAAAAAAATTAATTTCCTCTGTTCAATATTTGATTCAGGTAACTTTACTGTCAAACAACTACAACAGATTTTGCACTAAATTGAACTCTGTCCAATATTTGATTCACGTAAGTTTACTGTCAACCAACTACAACAATAGCACTAAATTGAACGATTTGTAATGATTGTAAAAATTTAACCAATCCTGTTGAACGAAAAATATTAGCATCATTTAACACAACTGAAACACCCCTTATTTAAACATTCGTTTGTTGGCGATATCAAAGACTTATGCCACTTTCGGATGCTAAACTTTCAAAACTTAATTCAAAATAAAAAGAAGATAAAAATAGCACTTTCTAAAAGTAAAATTCCCTCCGAAGTTGAACAAACTTTTAAACATGCAATAGAGTGCTGGAATGCGAAAGAGCAAAGAGGAACTTTTAAACAAATTCTGAAGGAAAAAATTTTTGAGTAAAAATCACGAGAAATAACTTTTTTATTTTTCTTTTTTATCTTGTAAATTACATTGGGTGTTAAATAAATTAAATAATGGCTATTTCCAAAAAGTTTTCCTATCCTGGGATTATAAACATTGTATTTCATTTTCAGTTAGTTTGAAAATCTTTCGAACTTTTGAAATTCCAACGTTTTTATTAAGTTACTTTTAATAATGTTTACTTTTGTTGATGGTCACGTTATGAGCTATATAAAGTTTTTAGAGTCAAAAATCATTTTAAGTGGTCCGCATTTCCTGATGTTATAAAGTAGGAAGTCAGTGAAATCATTTATAAGGTTTTATCACCATTTACATAAAAACAGCACGGAGACTGAAGCTTGTAGAGAAATAATTTTCAAGCGATAATGCATTAACATTTAGACATTATGTAAATTAAACATCCACACTTCAAACATCCACATTTTTCAAATATTTCGACTAAAAGCGGCTTAAAATTTGATTTTTTAATGATAAGTTTTGTTACTAATCATTATATTCCAAAAAGTAACTAATCATTATAATCCAAAATTACAAAATTACTAATAATTAAAAAGTAACTAATCAGTATATTCCTGACCTTTTAATTTGAACTTTTACTTTTACCTTTTACTTTTACTTGACGACTTTTTACGTCATGTGCATTATTTGTGTTGGTATCTCATTAGTTTGATTATTCGAGTCAAAATCTGCACTATAAATTACTTCGGATACATACTGAGCATTTGGCGTTACTTCATCTTTGTTATTGATTGGATCTTCTTTAAACGAGTCCAAAAATAAAGATTTGAACAGTGAGTCATTTTCACTGCCATTGTAATCGTAAGTACCTGAATGATACTCCCAATTGTTTCGAACCTCAAAGCCGTAAGCTTTCGCTTTCTCAGTCTCAATATGTAACATGCTAATGTGGCGTGTACTATTTTAGTAATCGATTTTAATAACCATGCATAAGTGTTACAGATAAAAAATTAATGTATGTCAGATAAATATATAAATACAGATAAAAAATGATTCAAATTTATTTAGTCAGTTTGATTGATAAACAAATTGAAACATAATTTATTAACAAATTTTCAAAACTCAAACAAATAACTTAGATAGCATTTTATGCTTATTTATGCTTCGGAAATGACACTTGAGCCTTGTGCAAACTCCAAACATAAGTATGTTTATACATATGTCAATTGAGAAAGTTTTGCAAAAAATTGCGAAATTGGAGTCTGGGAACCAAAAACCACAAAATTTATATTTTTATATTTTTTATATTTTGTAATTTTAAATATTATTCTTAGTTAATATTGCTAAAATGGCGTAAGCTATCAATAATATATAATATAATATCAATGTAACCGTGTATATTCATATACACGGTTACATTATCATGTAACCGTGTATATTCATATACACGAAATACCAGGAAGGAAAAATACACTTAACCGAATTAATGACAATGATAAAAACAATAACTTTTTTGACGAAATTTTAGTAGAAACGGCTTATAACAATGTTGACGATGTTAAAGATGTTTTTAATTCTTCATCATCTAATTTTTCATTATTACATTTAAACATCAGAAGCATAAATAAAAACTTTGAAAATTTAAAATTGATGTTAAATAATATAAAAAAGAAGTTCAGTATTATCTGTCTGACAAAAACTTGGTGTCATCGAGACACGATTAATTCTAACTTTCAATTATCAAGATATAAATCCATCCATCAACCGAGAGAAAACAGCATCGAGACACAATTAATTCTAACTTTCAATTATCAGGATATAAATCCATCCATCAACCGAGAAAAAGCAGCATTGGCGGGGGCGTATCTATTTTTGTCCCAAACTCATTGACCTTTAAACATGTAGATAACCTCAAAATAAATGACGCTGATTGTGAGTCATTTATTATTGAAATAATAAAACAAATAAAAATACATTTATAACACCATTATGTAGACCGCCTAATGGTAATTACAATCAGTTTGAAAACCACATAAATTACTTGCTACCAAAGCTCATAAAAATCACGGGTGATTTTAGTTTGAATTTTCTAAAGAATAAAACAGATAACCACGTTGCGCGTTTTATAAATACACTTTTGCAATACAGCGTTTTTCCCATAATTAACAAGCCAACACGCGTCACTAAAACAACTGCATCCATTATCGATAATATCATTACTAATAATTACACAAAGGCTAAAATGCAAAGTGGTATTATTAAAACAGATATCACTGAGCATTTTCCAGTTTTTATGATCACAAATTCGGCAACCCCTGAGAAAAAAATAGAAACAAAAACTATTTATGTAAGAAACATAAATAATGAATCAATCGTCACTTTTTCATTTCACGACCTCCTACAAGAAATAAACTGGGAACTATTGACTGATTGCAATGATGTAAATAATGGCTATGATTTTTTTATTCGCGTAATTACTAAGCAACACAAAAAAGCCATTCCGAAAATTAAAAAAATTATCAATTCTAAAAATTTGCTTAGTCCGTGGATGACGAAAGGACTCATTAAGTCATCAAAAAAGAAACAAAATTTTTACCAAAAATTTAAAAAAAAAAACTACAAAAATGATATAAAATACAAAAAACACAAAAATACTTTCGAAAAGTTAAAAAACCAATCAAAGAAAACTTACTATTTCTTATTGCTTATAAATTCCTTAAAAAACATTTGGAAATGCAAGAAAAACATGGAATGTAATTAAAAAAATAACAAGCGTAGGAAATGATAATTTAAAAATTAAATTATCATTTCCTACGATTAAAAAATTGATAATTTCCCAAAAAATTGCAAAGAGATGGTTATATAGGAGATGCTTTTGTAAATAAAGAAATTGCAGGAACATTTAATGACTTTTTTATAAATATAGGGAAAAAACTAGCCAGTGCAATTCCTAAGGGGAGTAAATCATTTGAATCATTTTTGAAAAAATCAGATTCCATAATGGATAAGTCGGAGCTTCTGGTTGATGAACTTCGGCTAGCAATTGGTATGTTGAAAACAAATAAGAAAGCGAGTCTAGATGAAATTAAACCCGATGTTGTAAAAGCGGTCTCTGGTATTATTGAGAAACCTCTTTTTATAATTTTAAATCTTTCCCTAAGAAACGGCATTTTTCCTGACCAATTAAAACTAGCAAATATAATTACAATATACAAAAGTGGCGATGATTCGATAAAATCTAACTATAGACCAATTTCCATACTTTACTGTTTTTCTAAAATGCTAGAGCGTATAATGCACAACAGGTTGTACAATTATCTTGAAACTAATAACATTCTTCATCATTAACAGTTTGGTTTTCGCAAAAACCATTTCACGTAGCATGCAGTAATTGATTTTTCAATTCAAGTTGTAAATGGTTTTGAAAACAATAGTTAAACACTCGGAATATTTTTAGATCTATCCAAAGCCTTTGATACTGTCAACCACAAGATTCTTATCAACAAACTATGTAATTACGGAGTAGCTCACTCTAACTTAAAGTGGCTGTAATGTTATTTAGAAAATCGTAAACAAGTAGTACCATTTGATTTAACATTCTCCCCATTTGAGCCAACAAGTTTTGCAGTTCCACGAGGATTAATACTTGGACCTTTACTGTTTTTAATTTATATTAAAGATATTTATTTGTCACCAAAAATACTTAATTATATTATTTTTGCTGACGACACAAATATTTTCTTTTCTGATTCAAATTTAAAAAATATTTTTTGTAATGTAAACACTGAAATGACAAAAAGTAAAAAAAAAAAAAAAAATATATCATCCCCTCCATACCCTAAATATGAAGACAAGGAATAATTAAAGTATATTTTATTATCTTATACCAAATTCAAATTCATAGACAGGTTTAAATTATATCTAATAACCATTTAGTGTTTGAAATTTATGATAATGTAAACTTAAAACCCCCTTATTTTAGAGAGGACGGAAACATTACATCATTGTAACTTTCAAACACTAGAAGATTATATTATGAAATTTAATACCTAGTTATGATTTTAAATTTAGCATAAAAAAGTAAAAAAAATTATTTTATTAACTTTCACCACATTTGGGGCAGCTGGGGTGCTCTTTTTGTGGGATTTTTGTTCATAGGCTCTAAAAAGAATTTTTAAGCTATTTTATAAGAAGTGGTTATAAGGCTAATGTATGCTTTCTTCTTGCTACAACCATTATTAGACTTTATTTACATTTTTGTACGCTGAAAACAACGGCAAACTAATCTAAACTAAACTATACTAAATTGAACTAATTACTGCAATATTTTGCAAGCTCTCTCATTTGACATATGCATCAATATAAATAAGTTTATAGTTGTGTAGTTGACATACACATGAGCATGCGTAAGTTGTTCCACTGTATGTTTTTGTTTAATTTTACAAAAAGTATAGGTTTTAATGGTAGAGTTATTTAAACAGTGCAATAATTTTTTTAATTAAAGGGATTTTATTGTATAGCAATAAAAAAATCTATACATTCAATATTTGGACTTTTGCCATTTCTCATAATGGTTAAATTTTGAAGGCTAGTTAAATCATTTTTTGACTGTTTAATGACCCTTAAGTATTTTTGCAAGCAATACACCCTTAACTTTTTTAAACCATTATAATAACAACTCGACACCCATTCCAAAAACAATAAAATATCTTGTGGGAACCTTTTCTGTTTTGAGATACATGTAATTAAACTAAGCCCTAAATTCAAAAACGTGTGGTTTAAGCTTATGATACTTAGACTAGAAAAGGTTTTCAAAATCTTTTTTGTGTTTTTTCAAATTCTACCTACACTTCCTTAATAAAAAAAAACAAAACTAAAACGCAGTTGACGTATTCCATAAATTTACTTAAAAAATAACTAAACTTTATATTAAAAAGCAAGTCTTGAAAATTTAAAAGATTGTTTTATTCATGCCAAGCTTCTCTTTTTTATCTTGAACATTGCTAATATTTGTGAGGTAAATATTTTCAAAGTACTTTGTTTTATATATTTAAATGCAAAATTTACTTGTGTCCAGTTACTTTTGGTAATTTATATCATGTAAAGTAAAACTCAAATATATATTGCGAAACAATATACTTATTCGGAAAACGTGATTGAAAGAAAATATTGGAAATTCATACATTTCATTCCGTGGAGTAATTTAATGGAACAAAATAATTTAAAAAAATTTTTACTTGTGAATAAAAAGTTTGATTTTACTTGTGATTTTTTCCATCGATTTTTTTTTCTGTTTTTGAAAATTTGTCTTTAATAACTTAATTCCAAAAACAAGCAAATAAATTTAATAGAAATAATAAAGAAATTTAATTAAAAAAAATATTAAATTTAATTAAAAAAAAAAAAAAATTAATAATACTAAAACATTACAAGCAACAATCCTCTTTTTCACTAGGGCGCCTAAAAAATTATAAGAGAATGGTAAAAAGAAGAAATATTAGACAAAGTCAAAACAGTTAAGTTTATCTTTTTACACAGAGATATCTATAAGTAGGAAACAGTTTTTTTCACGTTTGTTATAAATTCTTATGAATTGTTTTTTAAATAAAATTCAAATATCATAAAAGTTTAATTTCAAAAAATGTCTTTGCTGTGTCATTTTATGCCAAATGAAACAAATATTTATAAGGTTCATCATGAATCATTTACTGAAACTTTTTGATCTTGTAAATATATATAAGCAAAGCATGTTTTTAAAATTTCTGATCAATATCTAAGATGTTTCTTGAAAAAAGGCTATTTAAGTAGTGGGCTATGCATCGAATGCATTATGCATCGAATAACACTCAGCAAACAAAACAAAAAATTTTTCTTGTTTTTTACAGCAAATAACTTTTGAAAAAGTTAGTTTTATTTATTTGTTAATTTATTCTTTTTATCACCATAGTTACAGGTAAAACACACAGTATAAAACAAGTGTATAAAACTAATAGTTTATACTTTCTTTCGAAAGTCAAATTTAATTTCTTCAAAATTTCCTTTATCAAAATTGTAAGTAATAGTCTTTGTTCTCTGATAATTCCAGAATTCAAAGAAATGGTTCAAAATTGCCGCTATTTTGTCTCCTACGTCATCGTAGCGACGTTTAACCGTTATTTTCTTTCCTTCTATCAAACGTTGGGCAAAGTTTAGCTCAAGTTGACTGTACATTTTGATTAGGTCGTTGATAAAAAGGTTATCTTTAGTAACATCAGATATCTGAGTCTGAGAGATATCTGATAAACAGATATCTGATAAACAGATTTAATTTGTTTTGAATGAGGATGGTAGATATATCATCAACTTTAAAGAAAAGACGAAGGTAGTTTTTGATTTACTTTGATATATTAAAAAGAAATTTTAATACTAACCTTCCAACAGCGTCTAATTTATTAGGAACTGAATTATTATAGCAACACATTGATAAACCGTGTGATAGATTTGACACAGCTAGAGAATAAATGTACTATAGTTAATGATTGACAAAAACGAATTTAGATTTTAGAAAAACTAAAGAAAACTTACCATTAAAGATAAAAAGCTTTTTATCTTTAATGGTAAGTTCTCTTTAGTTTTTCTGTAACAAAACTAAAGAGAACTTACCATTAAAGATAAAAATCAAGTAGTAAATCCAATTTGATTTTGTACATATATATATATATATATATATATATATATATATATATATATATATATATATATATATATATATATATATATATATATATACAGCATATATAAAAATGTTTCAGATGAATATCTTATATGGCTCTTGAGAAAACACAATATAAGTAGAGGGTTATTTTGCATTAAATTACACTCTACAAACAAAATGATTTTTTTTTTTATTTGAGCAGATGATAACTTTTGAACAAGTTATTTTTACACTTCAACTATTTAAAGATAATAAGTATGCGATGGATACTTTTTAAAAAAAAAATTGAAATCTGGCATCTTAGTTTTTTCCAAAATAGAGAGTTATAGTTTTTTTTTTTTTTTGTGAAGTTTAAGTTTTTAATGATTTTAAAGAGCTTTAACTTAAAAACAAGTTCAAAAATTAATATATATTTCAAATTAAATGATTTACACGTAGTGGGTAAATCTAATCAGGGTTAGTCTTTTAGTAAATCTAATCAGGGTCATTTTTCTAATCAGTAAAAATAATCAGTTAATTAAAGAGTTGTATTAAAATGTTAAAATGATCTGAAACATTTTTTTAAATAGTTTTTTTTAGCTTTAGTGACTATTTAACAAAAGTCATTTAAAAAAATTACTGAAACATTTTTGTAAAACACACTCAAATTGGTCAGACTTAAAAGAAACAAAGAGGAGTAGGGGGCATAATTTATTTTGGGTCAACTCATTATAACTCAATCTTTTTCTGCAAATAATATTTTAGAATAAGACTTTCCTTAAAAGAGTGTTAAATAGTATTTTAAATTGAACTTTAGAAATCTTTATTATTTTGGTAAATTATATTTGGTTAAATATTTTTAGATTAATCTCTTACATCTATAAAGGTCTGACAGACGTTTATTTGAAATAATAAAAAAAAATTTCGAGTGCAAGTTATATATACAAAGAAATACCAAAAAGTTAGTTCAATAACATATTTCAGAATAAGTGTCAACCTGGTACGCACTTAACATACTGTTTGACTAGTAATTGGAAAGAAAATGGTGCCTTTTAACGTTACACGGGTGCGGAAATTGTATAGTCAAATATTAAAAAAGTGACATAATTCAAACAATGTCTGACAGTGGGTTTTGTTACTCTCACAAATAACTTTTTATTATATGAACTTCTAAATATGGTAGGATCAGTGGTATTAGTTTCTTGAAGTTTGGTTTTTAATGTATTTTTGTTAAATTTAGATTTTGGGTTTCGGTAATTTTTTTTTATATATATATAAATCAATAACTAATTGACAGTATATGCAAGATTAGAAAGGTTATAATATAAACTGTTAAAAAGTTTACTAAAAAGGTTGGTGCTACAATTTTTATGCATTAAAAGTTAAAAAGTTACAACAAGTTATCACAGAAGTACAAGTTTTCAACTTTGATTTAGAATTAAAAAATTGTTTCAATTTATACCTTTTACATACTTTGATGTTTTTTCGTCTATCGCGTCTACTAACTACCCTGAGAAGTGTGGCTGCAATCATCCGCAATTTTAAGCGCTAAATACTTTTGAAATAATAACAATTTTCAAACGTGGTAAAATGTTTATTTTTACTTTGTAAGCATTTTGTTTTGAACTAAAGTGAATGATAAAGATAATTTAAGACAAATGGTAGAAAGTTTTGAATAATCTTTTTGAAAATTTAGATTGTTGGTTTAAATAGATAATTACTGGTATTCAAGTCAGGGAAGACAGGAAAGACAGGGAAGTCAATTTATTAAAAAAAAGATTAAAGCTAACTCTAACAAAGTTTGTTGCGCTATGACATCACGGTTGTTTAGATATTAGAAAAAACGGTGAGTTATTATACGCAAGCGCAGCAAAATTTTAATATTTGGACTACCTACCCAATATATTTTATAACAGAAATACTTTAAAATTAAATTAAAAATAAATATAAACATGACCAACGTTTTTTGAATTTTTTCATTTTTTTGTTTTCTTTATTTTTATGAAATTGCCTTAATATATATATATATATATATATATATATATATATATATATATATATATATATATATATATATATATATATATATATATATATATATATATATATATATATATATATATATATATATATATATATATATGTATATATATATATATATATATATATATATTTACATTTTTGAAATAAGTTCATGAAAAAATATTATTTTGATATCGTTTGTTTTGTGGCTAATAGAAACCGCAAGAAATTTTCAGAAAAATTCTAAAATAGCTTTAAAATAAGAGCAATCGTTCAAGCAAAATAGTTATGAAGCGATTTTCAATAAATATTCCTTATTCCAAAGTTTCATGGTGAAATAAACTCAATAAAAATATTTAAGGCTCAATTCAAAAGAAAATACAATAAAGGTGACGTCGAAGATAAACATTAACGTCGTTATATATAATCGTAATTGATTATTAAGCATGAGTTGTGGTTGATTATAAAGATAATTATTGGCATATAAAAATAAAATGTTTTAAATTTGGAGTTAAAATAAAATTGCATTGAAAATCTCTATTAAATTTAAAAGTAATCTAATTTATTCTTTCTCTGTTATTTAGCATTACCTTACTTAGTCATCTTTCTCAAAACAAAAAATTTTAATTTTTAAAAGTTTTTTTACTTGGATAACCAATAGAACAACAAGTAAAGCCAACAAAGTTAGTCCCTTCTGTTTGTTGGTCAGTATAGTTTTTTTAATTTAATTTAAAATTTATTTAAATTGAAGTTTGTGCTGAACTTTATTTGATTTACAGTTTAAATTTATGAAGTTTTGCAATTTTTTTACCTTCAAATAAATAGTATAATAATTTACTAAAAAATCGTTTCGTAAATATTTTGTTAACACTTATTTCATTTGCCCTCATTTTAAAAATTATTTTAGAAAACTTTTAGCGCTTATAGATGGTCCGTATATTGTTTGTATTACAATATATGGATTTAAGTAAGCAAACAATCTAAAAAAGTAAACTCTTTTTTCTTAAACAAAAGATTTATAAAAATGACTCAAAACAATTATGAAGAATATATACAAAAAAATAGAAAAACAAAAAACTTGCTTAAGTATCCTACAAAAAAGTAATAAAATAAACAACGTGAAATAAAATGAAATAATAAATAATTTACAAACATCAAAAGTATTTTTGATATTAGGTTTCCTTATTTTAATATTTCCATTAATCAATTTTTAAAATCAACCAATGAATCGTTTTTTTAACATGAATTATTTCTAGATTTATCAAAAAAAGTTGAAAAAGCCTTTTAATCTATAAAAAGAAACAAAAGTGTGCGAAAGAAGTTACTGAAGAAACAATTATAGATTGCTAAGAAAACTTGAGCGATATTATTTTTAAAGTTTTCAATTTTTGAGTTATTCACAAACGCTCAAATGATTAAAATAATAAAGCTTTGGATCTAATGAGCTTGGTGTTTGCTGACGATACCAATTTAAATTTTTCAGACAAAGACATAATCAAACTTTTTTTGAGTTTGAATAAGGATTTTGTAAAAATTTCTACCTGGTTCAGTTGCATTAAAATGACCTTATTGATTCCTTAACAAAAAAACGTATTTTGCTTAAAGAGTTATCTTATTTTTATCGGTAGAGTAGAAATTAAAAAAGGTTCCTTTATAAAGTTCCTTATTATTTATTTTGATGAAAATCTGTCATGGAAAACTCATGTTGATTATTTATCATCAAAAGTTACAAAAAATATATGAATCCTTTAAAAGGCTTGAAACTATTAAACAAAAATAATTTAAAATAACCAAGGAAAGACCGGAGCTAATTACCTCTGTTTTAACTTTTAGAACTCTGTAGTCATAACGGCAAAATATTTTTTGTAAATATTAAATAACGGTTTTTAAAAGTATGAGTTTAAGTAACACTTTAAATTTGCATTTATTAAAAAAAAAAATTTCATAGGGCATTTTAAGTACCTCTAAAAAAAAAAAATTGTTAACTTTCTTCACCCCAGAGTATGTTGGCGCAAACTATAAAAATGATTATTAATGTCCCATTAAGTTCAAAATTTATAGAAATTTTTTTAATATTTATTTTGGCAACAGTTTTATGACAAAAAGTAAATAACATATTATATTATTAAATAACATATTATATTATAAATAACATATTATTACATATGTTGGTACCAAAAAACAAGTTAAAACATTAACAGTTTTTATCTGCTAAAAAAAAATTTAGAGAAGTATCTGAAAGAAGCGCAGTAAGATCTTATCGTCAGAACCTTATACTATACTAGTGTAGATAAAATATTAGATTATAAAGTAACTATAAATATAACTGCAGTATAATAAAATAATATAAAAAATAATATATACATACACATATAACTTTTTAGTGTAGTTAGTAAAGTTTAATAAATGTTTTCATAATATAAATATTGCTGTTAAATTATTGATAATATGATATAGTAAAAGATTTTTCAGCTTAACTTTAAAAAGATGGAAAAAAGTAGATTAAAATCAAAATTAGGTAAAACATCTTTATTCAAAAAATGGGGTGCACGGTAACCAATGCAAAATGGGTAAAACTTGTTCGACAAAAAGGCTCATACGGAAGGTTGGTATTTCTTAGAGAATATTCCATGGCAGGTTTCAAGGTAATTAAATCATTAAAAACGGCAGGAAAAAAATTATTTTTACATGTTTATACAAAACTTAAAATATTAAAAATATTAAGTTTGAAGTATTAAGAACTCTCATTTCAGAATTCGACAAATGCAGGAGAATTTAAGAAAGCAGTTGTATTGACAGAAATAACTATTAAATTAAATGAATATTCCGATTTTTTAACTTTTATTAAGCAACTCTAATTTTTATTATTCAAGTAAATATTCTATTTCAACATTTAAAAAACGCAAATTGGACGAGGTGGAGGGAACACGTGTTTTCCTGTGCCCTCCTCCTTCTTCTCTCTACGGCCCTGATAATTGTTTTTTAAACTTTTCAATATTGTTTATATTAAATATGCGCTTACTTATTTTATTATTAGTTTTAGTTATAATTTTATTATTTGAGTTGAATGATAGAAATGTTTGGAAATGATCAGATATACCTGCTTTCAATAAACCTTCTTGTATATTGAAGACTTAATTTGTAATAATGTTGTCAATGTAGCTGAGTTTAACGATATAGAGTATCAGTTAGACAATTAATTAATTTTTTTTTCATTAATGACGTTATTCAAAACGCCTTAAAAAAAAACAATTTGCAGTATCTTTTTTTAAGGCGTTTTGAAAAACGGACTATTTTGATAACATTTTCTTTAAAAAGCTTAAAGATTAAATTCCGAGCTTAGGTTCTCGTGCTCAAATCGTCACACAGTGTGGCAGAATAACTTTAACACTAGAAGCCCCAGGTTTTTATATACCTAGAAACCACAAACTGGATCAATTGATCCAACTTAATTTTTATATGCATTTAGACTTTTTTGTTTAAATGTATGAAACTAACTATTAAAACTGTTAATTTTGATTTAAATTATATAAAAATATAAATACATAGATTTTATGAGCAAAAACGGCGTGTTTTACTCTAAGTGGATGATTTTATATAGACAATGTAGCGTTTTCAATTTGAAGACATTATGAATATACATTCGATATACATTCAGAACGTAGAGAGCTGATAAATTTGCTTTTATGTCATGGGTGCTGACAAGATTGTCAAAAATATTGTAAAAAAAATTATTTTAAGGACACTAGTTACACTTAGGAAAAATTACTCGATAGATTTTTAAACATTTATTTACAATTATCAGACGTTTTTTATGTATTTTTGATTAATTTTAAGTAAAATTAAAAGGTCGTATCCTAAAAAAACACGTGGATAAGATGGACCATAGTCACTTTTATACATTTCCACCAAAAAATGTTTAATAATGTCTTTTTTCATTTTTGCCATATGTCTAATTTTAAAAAATTCGCGTTATTATTTAAAACGCAATATCTTATCAAAGTTAAATAAATAATATTAAAAACATATTTAGTTTATCCTAATAAGTAAAGAAGCGTTTCAAAGTTGTGACTATGCTTATTATATTTATAGGAAGGATTTTAATTTGTTCGCCATTATTGGAATTAAAAAGAGATCCTTTTCACTAGAATAATAGTAAAAGCAATCATTATTTACATCATGAAAATTATTATTTATAAAACTATTATTTCATTAGCATAAATTATTATTTCATTTGCGTCTTTTCTATATTTATATCTAATAAAGTTTTCATTTTATCAAAATAAAAAGCTTGGTGTTTAAAATCGCTAACTTGAGCCGTTCCTGTGGGAGTTATAGAATCTCCTTCTATTTCCCCGACTTGTTATTTTATTTATGCATATCTTTAACAAAAATTTATGATGCCTTTTAATTTCTTTCCACATTTTTTTACAATTTCCCAGGGTTTCTTTTGTTTAATCTTTATTGGTAAAAAGTGCAGTGCTTTTAAGTTTTTTCAAGTTAAAATTTCGTATTTATCATTACAATTTAGGAGTTTAAGGACTATTGTTTTGGTAGATTGTCTTAAATTCTTCTTTTTTAATGGACTCGCTCAATCACTATATCATCGCCTATTCCAAGTTGGTTTTTACAGATATTTTTAACTGCTATTGCACAGTCATCCCACGTTTATCACATTCCATTGAAGATAATTGTATAATCAATTGTACATAATACGTTCTAGTATTTTTTAAAATGTGTAGAGGAAAGAGATAGGACAATAATTACTGATATTTGTTTGATCACTTTCTTTTAAAATTAGAACAACTTTAGCAATTTTTAGTTGTTCAGGAAAAACTCCTTGGTGCATAGATGCTCCATAGACTTTAAATAGGATATCTTTAAAGTATTTAAAATATTCTTCGACTATATTACTGTTTATGTCATCAGCTTTGGTTAATTTTTTTTTTAAGAGCTTTCATACTCTTGGAAAGATAGTTCAGTAGATAGATCAGAAGATAGTTCAGAAGATAGTTCAGAAGATAGTTCAGAAGATAGTTCAGAAGATAGTTCAGAAGATAGTTCAGAAGATAGTTCAGAAGATAGTACAATTATCCATTTGTAATCAAAAATCTCTAAATGTTGCACTTGTATAAAAAATTTTTTTTTGCTAGTTTTGGAACAATTTCAACAAAGAGTTTATTAAATTCATGAGCTATATATGGTTCGCATTTATGTTTGTTATCAACTATATTCGTTTGGGGTGGGAACCTGAGCATCTTTTTTGTCTACCACTAATTTCATTCATTATTTGGCATGTGCTTTTTGAGTTATTTTTAATTCTATCAAATAGGTCAAAAAACATCTTTCAAAATAACTTTCAAACAACTAGATTGACTTGGAAAGTACCGGTAAAAGTAAGTTACGACGTCTTTAACACAATCAGTAACATGAAATCAAAAACCACTAGACCGAAAAATTTTAAAGTATTTGCAGTTAAGTGCAAAACTTAAAAATTTTAATCATAGTATATTGGTGTTAGCAAAAAAACACTACATAAATCTTTTTTTTAATATAAACTCATTTTTTTCAATTTTGTTGTATAGGCAGGTTTGGCGCTTAACCATCCATATCATCCGCTGAGATCAGTATGCATTTTTAATGCAAGAGCTTCCTCTACACTCTTATTAATGGGAAAGGTTTTATCCAAAGTTTCATCAACTTTTTCTATCTCTAAAACATTAGATATATTGTTTTTTAAAATAGAGGCTTTTTTTTTTCTCCAGCAGCATTTGCAATTTTTGCAGAAGCTAAAAATAGAGTTTCATGATAATCAGTGGCTAGTTCTTTTATTTTTTCTTTTTTGCTTCGCTCTTCAAGAACACTTCATTTTTTATCGGGCCTTCTAAAACCAAAATGGTATTTTTCATTGCTCATAAGACTTCTTTAAAGCCAACAATTTTCTTTTTGTATAAATGTGTCATAGTTTTGTCCACTTTGTTTTAGTTTTTTCTTTATCTTTGAAATAAATGTAACAAAAACAAGCTTTACTTTATTTAAATTTTCTTTGCAAATTTCTTTAGTATTTTTTATTTCATTAAGTAAATCTTTCCATAATTAATTTATCAACTCCTAAATTACGTATATTTGGGGAAAGATCTAATGGCTCTTTAAAATTGTCAATAAATATTTTAATAAACTTCTAAATAATATATAATGACAAAACCACGTTTTTTAAAACTATATTTAATATTTATGATTCAAAAACTATATTAGAAAAAGTTCTACAAGCAAAAAACTTAAAATTAAGTTTCACGCCAATTTCATTTGTTTGATATAATAAACTTATATCAAACAAATATTTTTAACTGCTATTGAATAGTCAACCCACGTTTATCAGATTCCATTGAAGATAATTGTATAATCTATTGTACATAAAACGTTCTAGTATTTTTTAAAATGTGTAGAGGAAAGTGATTGGACGATAATTAAGGATATTTGTTTGATCACCTTCTTTTAAAATTAGAACAACTTTAGCAATTTTTAGTTGTTCAGGAAAAACTCTTTGGTGCATAGATGCTCCATAGACTTTAAATAGGATATCTTTGAAGTATTTAAAATGTATATTTGACTATATTACCGTTTATGTCATCTGCTTCGGTTAATTTGTTTTTTAAGAGCTTTCAAACTCTTGGAAAGATAGATTTATAATTATTTTATAATTATAATTTTTTTTTTTTCTGTCTCACTTCACCCCAATGTAAACATTTTTTTAAGGTACATTTCAAAATTTAAGCTTTTAGCGCACGCGAGGAAACAAATCAATTTCTGATATATAGAGGAGATTAAATTTAATTTTTTACATTAAATAACAGTATTTAGGTACCACTCTTAATTAGAAATTTCAGGCTGTTCCACTTCTCTCCACTCCCCTATTATATGAAAACAGTCCAGTCTTTAAAGTTGCAAAATCTATTATTGAAATGATTTGTTTGTCAGCTAAAGCAGAAAGAACTTTTTTCAATTTTTCGATAAATTTATTGACGATTTAGAAATCTCTTGACAAACGAACGCGTAAAAAATTTAGTTTTCATATATACCAATAGTGTTTTGATTGGATACAAACAGTTTTGATACCAATAGTGTTTTGATGAATACAAACAACAAAAACTACATTTTAGAGGAAGTAGCAGTTCTCAGCGAGTTTGAATGTGAAGAAATTTTAAATAAGCAAATTTAATTCAAAAATAAATTTAATTGTTAAGTTTTTGTGATATAGAACTTGGTTGAAAAGTCCTGAAAATAATATGAAATATTTATAAAATTTAAAAGACATTAAATTAAAACTTCTCATCTGATGCATTATGATATTATGATGCATTGGTATATCAGAATTAGCTAAATTAAGTGTTACCTCTTTAACTTTTTTAATTGGTTTTTCATGGTTGTTGTTGTTGTTATTGTTATTGTTTTGTTTATGTAGTAACTTTTCTTTATGTAGCAACTTTTCTTGAGATAACTTTTCAAATTTTTCTTTAAATTTTTCTCTAGATTTTATAAACATTCGTTCATAAGAGTTATTGGTAACATTTATTATAGTTTGAAAATCATGTTTGTCGTTAACAAATGTTCGTATAGAATCTTCACAAAGTTTAGACCCAACTCCACAAATCATTCGTAAAGTTCAAAACACACTCAGAAAACTAAATAAAGCAGGTCGATTTACGATTAAAGAATATAAAGATCTTTATCCGAGTGATGTTATACCACCTCGTTTGTATGGAGTCATAAAAGCCCACAAACCTGAAAAAAACTACTCGATGCGAGTTATCGTAAGCACTATTGGAACGGCTACATACAAAATTTCTAAATTCTTAACTGATATGATACAACCCATCCTCAACAAGAACAGTACACATTTAAAAAACTCCAAACAATTTGTTAACCTAGCTAATTCATGGAATATTGACAAAGATGAAATCCAATCTTATGATATCATTAATTTATATCCTTCAGTCCCGGTAAAGGAAGCGATAATTATCCTTATTGAGAGGTTGAAAAATGATTCTAGTTTTACATCAAAATTTACCTTTGAAGAAATAAAAACACTTTTAGATATATGCCTTTTGCATTGTAATTTTTTATTTGAACATGACATTTATGAACTAGAAGATTCTGGACCTATTGGTTTAGGACTTATGGTAGTAATTGCGGAGTGTTTTTTGCAGTTTCACGAAAGTAATGCTATTGCACAAGCAATTTCCAATAATATTCAATTAAAGTCATTTAAAAGATATGTCGATGACTCCCATTCTCGTTTTAACTCTACTGAAGATGCGAAAAAATTTTTAATACTACTTAATAACCAACATAAAAATATTCAGTACACTATGGAAATCGAAAATGAAAATAACACGCTAAACTTTCTTGATGTTACTATTATTAACAATAAAACTGGTACGTACGATTTTAAAGTTTACCGTAAAGATGCCTTAACTAATGTCCAAGTCAAACCTAACTCATGCCATGATCCAAAAATTATAAACGGAATTTTCAAAGATTTTGTTCATAGGGCATTATATTTATGCTCTGATAATAATATTGAACAAGAGTTATTATTTCTAGTTGATGTTTTTGTAAGAAATGGTTATAAAGAAACAAACCTGGAACATATTATAAAAACCACTTAAAGAAATTTACATATTAAAAAACAAAATATTGAAACTCAACATTCATCAATTGCATCAAAAAATATTGTATCTTTACCGTGAATTCCAGGAATTAGCCCGAAGTTAAAAAAAGCTTTCAAAAAAGAAGGTTATACACCAGTTTTTAAATCTCCAAAAAAAAACCTCCTCTTCCTATAAATTCTTACCCAGGTGTGTACAAACTTGAATGCTCCTTCTATTATATGTTATATCGGTGAAACAAAACTAAAAATCTCATCTCGCATTTACCAATATCAAAAAAATACATACGAAGGAAATTGGGATTACTCAGCCATAGCGGAGCATTCAAAAAATTGTCATGGCAATTTTACATGGAACAATAAAAATACCTTTAAAGTAGAGGTTAATCATTTTAACAGAAAGGTGAGGGAAGCGCTTGAAATACAGCGCCATGAATGCTCACCTTCAGACGGCGGTCTAAATCAGGACGACGGAGGTTACGTCACAACTTCCTTTTGGAAACCTACGTTTCGATATTTAAATGAAAAGAAACTATTGCATTGATTTGTTTTTGTTTTTGTTTTGTATTTAACGGTTTTTTATATATATTTATATACTTGACAACGAGGGTATCAATAATCCCTTGAAATATTGTATAAAAATTAATAAAGAGTTACATCCATAACAGAAGTTTTAATTTGAAATATTTATAAATAAATTAATTACAAAAAATCGAGTAAAAAATTGTATTTTTTCAATTTAAGGTCACCTGCGTTTGATTTAAAAAATATTTTTTTCTATGTTTGACAATATTTAATTAATTTTATATAGCTTTTATCTGGTAAATTTGTATGCATATTATGCGCATAATTATGCGCATAACTTTGAATAGTATGCGCATATCTTTGCCGATATGCGCATAAGTTCCGAACCCAAGTTTAAATAAAGACTTTTATAAATTATTGATATATACTTTCTCAAAACTTTGTGTTAATGTTCTTCTGCACAGTGAGCCAGAACTCACTTTTTTATATATACTTTGTTTCACCTCTCCAAAGCCATGAAAGACACTGCAGTCGACGAGGTTACTTTAGTTGTGGTTTCAACCCTTTTTCAACTTCCTAACTCTCAAACACAAACCTTGACGAACTTGTTCGTCAAGGTTCATGTTTCGGAGTTTTGCTAGACAAAACTAATTACTCGTTATATAATTAAATGACTTGATGATTATTTTTGCATTGATTACTAATTTGAGGATTAATGTTAATATGATGATTTTAGGTAGCTAAGGATACCAAAACTGCATAGCAACCACATACTTTATTGACCATAACTAATATAACTTGGAAAAAAGTAATCACTTTATCAAATTTCTTCCATAACTACCACATTGAGTAATTTTTATAATACAAGTGTAGTGGTACTATATATTTTTTATTTGGCTGATAGTAACGCCTGAAATGCCTAGCAACTGTTAATTTTGCATTATTTCAAGTGACTTGATCAAAGTAATAATAAAGACAAATATTAATAAGGCAGTCTGATTGAAAATTATTTTATGCATTTAAAAGGTTAAACAAACACAAATTTTAAGTGTTTTTTATAATGATTATGTTAAATATAACTATATTATTTTATTTTACACATAATGTAACTTATAAGTTAAAAAGAAAAATAAGAAAGTTATTTCTCGTGATTTTCAATGAAGATATTTTTATTTCCAGAATTTGTTTAAAAACTCCTTTTTATTCTTTCGCATTACCAACATCAAAAAAATACATACGAAGAAAATTAGCACTCTATTGCATATTTCAAAGTTTGTTCAACTTCGGAGAGAATTTCAATTTTCAATTTCTTTTAGAAAGTGCTATTTTTAACTTCTTTTTTATTTGAATTAAATTTTGAAAATTGAGCATATTTTAGAAACAACGGGTGTTTCAGTTGTAAAACGATAATGTCTGAAGTTGTTTTATTATTACGAAGACAAAAAAACGAGTTTAATTATTTTGTTGAATGCCTTTTGAAATTTCCTGCATTTTAAATAGTAAATTTGTTTACTTCTTTCTGTGTTTTAAAACATTTAAAAGCAATTTTAGTGCACTCCTTCCAATTACATCTAGCCTTTTTATCAAAGCAGAATTATTTTCACATAGCCCCATACCATAAGTATTTTTTTTATACAATGTAAACGAACTAGTTTATATTTATGATCACGTATTTGTAAAGCTTTGATAAAAGACAAAAAAAAAAAAAAAAAAAAAAAAAAAAAAAAAAAAAATAAGTTAAGGTAGGGACTGCCAATAATTTATATATATAAGAAAATGGACTTGGGTGGGCAAACCGGATTCCAGATTGAATAAGAGTTTGAACAACAGCTAAAAGTTTGAAATTTTTTCATCAACATTTGTATTATTACATCAACATTATGTATTATTATAGTAATACAAAAGTTATATATATATAGTAAGACAAAAGTTGAATGTTTAGTTTCCCATGTGAGTTTCAGATGTTTAAATTTATTAAGTACAAGTAAATTTTAATATTATAAACTCAAGATAAAAATTAAACATAACAAGATGGAGCATGATGAATAAAATTGCTATGAAAAAAAAATCATTGGTTTTTTTTTTCTGTTTAGTTGAAAAAAACGAGTGTATTGTTTAAAAAAGAGGAGAGTCGTTTAGTTAATACACATAAACGAGTCAGATCACTTTGTAGTTGATATATATGTAGTTTAATTTAAAGTATGTTAGAAAAATTCAAAGAATTTGTTTAAATCAGTATCAAACTTTTCAACTTTGTTTTCAAAGAATTTTGATTATCTGGATTACTAATTGATTTATTTTTCTTTTTTAGTTTTTTGTAAAAATAAGGACCCCGATATGAAGTTGAGAATTGGAAAAGTTTCGTTTTTTTGACAATTGTAATATAGTTACCTTTTTCATTGTGAAACTAGATTCGGAAAAATTAGATCTGTGTGTAGTCGGCAGTCAGCGAAAATTTACCAACAAGAGTAAAAAAAAACAAACAGATTCTCACCCTTCCCTTTTTCTTCCAGATTTCTTAGGGAGGGCGCTGCACATGGCCCACTGTTCCCTGTGCTCTTCAAGTGTTAAACAAAATCCAGAAAAAAAAGATACTAAATTTTCTGAATATTTTTCAGAGAAAAATTAATCAGTTGCTATATAAAAAAGTCCCAGTACAAAGATTGTTGCCACAATCTTCAAAATGGATTGGTCCAAAAAAAACTATATTCAGGACAGTAACATTTATGCATGACGAGAAAATTTACCTTCGTTCAGGGTGGGGAAACATAAATTATATTGCTAGTAAATCAAAACTATGCTTTATTAAAACTATAACAATCACTTTCAAATTGATTGATAATGAAAACAACACTATATCCAGTGTTGTTACAATAAAGTTGTTAAATTCATTTATAAACAAGTTTAACAACTTCTTTGTTAAAATATTATCTAAACTTGAGCTTCAAAATCTTAGTGTAAATAATTTTTTTTGAGAAATAATCAGGTCATGAGAAAAACGAGTTAATTAATAAAAAACTAATCAGCTTAGAGGTTGATAAGACTTTTCAAAGTTCCTTAAAAGAAACAACGCAACCGGAGTCGACAATGTCAATACCAACATGACAATGAGCTTAAAATTACTTTATTTATAGTACTTAAACAATATCCTAAAGAAGTTATTTTTCCTGAGAAACTGAAAATTCCGAAAGTAAAACCTATATTGAAATCAGGAGATACAAGTGAAATAGGTTTTTTCAGATCAATAACAGTTTATTCAACATTCTCTGAAATAGAGAGTTTAATAGGTGATATACTTATTTTAAAGAAAATAATTTTATTCTAAGCCGCTAGGTTTTCAAAAAAATACTTGTCTTTTTTCTATTTTGTTAAAGAAATAAAAAAATCTCCCTCAAAAATGTAGAAATCGTATTAGGTGTTACGTATACAGTTTCGTATCATTTCGTACATTATCGTATACAGTTTTTTATACAATAAAATAAAAAGCTGGTACAAGAAAAAAAGCAAAAAAAAGAAAAGGACATAATTAAGTCTTATCACCATACTTAGTCTTATCACCAAGCACCATTTTTATTAAATTGTAATTTACAAATATTTTGTTTTAAAACGTGAATATATAAAGTAAATGGTATTTTGTATTGTTTAATATAAGTTTTGAAAATATTCCGTTAAAGAAATAAAAAACTTTTACAAAAAATGGAGACGTTATATATTAGGTGTGTTTTTTTCAGTTTGTTTAGCTCACTATAATTACAGTTTTCATATACAAACATATACAATAAAATAAATAGCTGGAGCAAGAAGAAGACATAATATTTTATTACCATTCTATTATTTTATTACCATTTTTTAAAAATGGTACTAGGTAATAAAATATTAAGTCTTCTTAAAAGACGTAAGATTTTAAAAGACGTAAATCTAACTGGAAAATATTTATAATATTTTAAAAGACATAAATCTAACAAAAAAAAAAAAAAAAAAAAAAAAAGCCGCAACTTCAACGCGATCGGACGTGTTTTTTTTTAAACGACTTTATTAAAGCGAAATTACTTTACATTTATTTTTCTAAAATACAAATCTTTTTTTTTTATAATATGGCTGTGACATTATTAGAAATAACAAAATTGTTTGAGGACTACAAAAAAGAATTTGAGTTGATGTTAAAACAACAAGAAAAAGTTTTTATTGATATTATTAGTGGAAACTTGAAAATATTTAATGGCAGGTTGAAAAAAGTAGAAAAAGACATCGAAGATTTGAAACTTAGTTTAAACTTTCATGAACAACTAATTGTTGAAAAAGTTAAGAAAGCAAAGGTTTGCAGTAAAGAAGACAATTCAGAAAGTATACAAAAAAAGTTAAGGGAATTGGAAGATCGATCTAGACGTAACAATTTAAGAGTAGATGGAATTGATGAAAATGAAGGTGAAAGCTGGGAAGAAAGCGAAATGAAGGTAAAAAAAAATTTTGAAGATATATTATCAGTTAAAAATATCCAAATTGAACGGGCCCATAGAACTGGAAACAAAAAATTAAAAATGCTGAGGACAATAGTGATAAAACTTTTAGATTTTAGAGATAAAGTTGCGATCTTGAGCAAGTCGAGTAAGCTAAAAGGGAAAAACATTTATATAAACGAAGACTTCTGTTTTAAAACAACACAAATCAGAAAAAATTTGAGGGAGAAAATGAAAATTGAACGAGCCGCTGGTAAGTTTGCCTTCATATCTTATGATAAATTGATAATTCGCGATTGGGTTGCAAAGAAAAGCAAAAATTTATCCTGATAATATTTGGCATTAATTAACGCAATTTTATTTTTATTATTACTATGCATATTTAATTAAACTGTTTTAAAAATGGAGGAAAATGTCATATTTAAATCTTCTAATGAAAATGACATTATCGGTGATAATGACACCGACTCTAATTATTTTAATCACAAAATGCTAGAAAGTCAATACTACTCAGTTTCTGAATCTTCGCAATATCTAGGACAAACTAAAAACACTTTTTCAATTTTAAATATCAATATTCGAAGTTTAAATAAAAACTTTGAAAATTTAAAAATTTTATTGGATGAAATTAAACACGATTTTAAAATTAAATGTTTGACGGAAACTTGGTGTAAATGCGGTGAAACAAATTATGAATTTGAACTAGTTAATTACACATCAATTCACCAACCGCGTGAAGTTAATGCGGGTGGGGGCGTTAGTATTTTTATCCATAATTCAGTTAATTATATTTTACGTAACGATCTCTGCGTCAATGAAACAGATTATGAATCATTGTGCGTCGAATTAGTAAATAATAAAGAAAAAAACATAATTATAAATACCACCATCTGGAAACTTAAAGAAATTTAAAACTCATCTTAAAACATTTCTAAACAAAATTACAAATTCGAGAAAACATATTTATTTGGTGGGGGATTTTAACATAAACCTGATCAACTATGCTTCAAATAATAATACTAAGAATTTTATAAATACTCTTCTACAATATAACTTTATCCCAACAATAAACAAATCAACAAGAATAACAAATAGGTCTTCTACTCTACTTGATAACATCATAACTAACAACTTTCATAATAACCCTCTTTACACAGGTATAATCCAGACCGATTTATCGGATCATTTTCCTACATTCTTAGCTACAAATAACATTTTAATTAACAATATTTCCACAAAATCCATAATAATTCGGCGACAGATCAATAAAAAATCCTTAAAACAATTTAAAAATTGTTTAAAAAATTGTGTTGATTGGAATCTAGTACTGCAATCAAATGAGGCTAACAATGCATATGACTTGTTTCTTGATCAATTTTGCAAACAATATGAAGTAGCGTTTCCAGAAATAAAAAAGTCATAAATACCAAGTCACTTCAAGCTCCCTGGATGTCTAAAGGCTTACTAAAATCTTCAAAAAAGAAAAAAAAATTATATATAAAATATCTTAAAAAAAAAACTTATAAAAATGAAATAACTTAAAAAAATTATAAAAATATATTTGAAAAAATCAAAAAATACTCAAAAAAACTATTTTATGATCAATTATTAAAGAAAACCAACGGAAACACTAAAAAAATATGGAATTTAATTAAGGATTTAATTGGAAAAAATAATTATAACAAAAGCACTCTGCCAAAAAATCTTTTAATTAATGGAGAATTAGTTTATGAAAAATCAATTATAGCTGAAGAACTAAACAACTACTTTGTTAATATTGGCCCGAATTTGGCTGCTAAAATTTCTACTAATTCCATTCCATTTGACTCATACTTAAAAACTTATGATAAACTTATGGATGAAACTGATTTAAAACTGAGTGAGTTGAGAACTGCATTTAGCAGTCTCAAAAGTAAAAAAAGTGAAGGTTTTGATAAAATTAGTGTTGATGTTGTCAAATCAGTATTTGAAGTCATTAAACCTTCTTTATTTCACATTTTCAATCTCTCATTAAAGTCAGGTATTGTTCCTAATAAATTAAAAATTGCCCGTATAACACCAATTTTTAAATCTGGAGATAAGTCAAATATTTTAAATTACAGGCCTATATCAATCTTACCTTGTTTTTCAAAATTGCTAGAGAGAATAATGTATAACAGACTTTATAATCATCTAACTGAGAACGACATGTTGTATTGTAAACAATTTGGTTTTAAAAAAAAAAATTCCACTGAACACGCAGTAGTTGAACTTTCCAATCAAATATCTAATGCCTTAGATAATGACTGTTTTACATTAGGAGTTTTCATTGATCTGTCAAAAGCTTTTGATACCGTAAATCACTATATACTAATAAAAAAACTCGAAAAATACGGTGTAAAAAATAAAAACTTACTTTGGTTCAAAGATTATCTGACTAACAGAAAGCAATTTTTATACTATAATCAAAATAATACAATTCCACACTCCATAACTTGCGGGGTTCCTCAGGGTTCTATTTTAGGACCACTTTTATTTATATTGTACATAAACGACTTATACCTATCAACAAATCTTTTAGACCTAGTTTTATTTGCTGATGATTCAAATCTTTTTTGTTCTCACAGAGATATTAAATCGCTTTTTAAAATAGTTAACGAACAGTTATGTAATTTTAGTGCATGGTTCGTAAGTAATAAACTTTCACTAAATGCGGAAAAAACAAAATATATGCTTTTCCATAAAGTAAATAAATCAGAAAATATTCCTCTTAAATTACCAGATCTTAATATTAATAAAACTTATATTAAAAGGGAATCTTACATAAACTTTTTAGGAGTAAAACTGGATGAAAATTTAAAATGGTGTTCACATATAAATAGCATTAAAAAAATAATCTCAAAAAATATTGCAATGATGTTTAGGGCTAAACCCTTTCTAAATATATCATCTCTGAAAAAATTATATTTCGCCTTTATTCACAGTTATTTGTCTTATTGTAATGTTGTGTGGGCTAGTACTAGCCATACAAAACTAAAGAAACTCTACAATATACAAAAACATGCATGTAGAATAGTATTTGGAGCCGACAGAAATGTTCCTTGCGAACCACTTCTAAGTGTGCTCGGTGCTTTAAATGTATATAAACTCAATTTACACCAAGTTTTATTGTTTATGTTTAAAACAAAAAAGGAATTGTCTCCTAAAATATTTCAATCTTATTTTAATAAAATTAACTATAGGTACTCAACAAAGTTTTCAGAAAACAATTTTGTTGTTCCAAAACATAAATTAAAATTAACTTCCTATTCAATTAAATACCGCGGACCTTATCTGTGGAAGAAATTTCCAGATATTGTTAACAAAAAGCAGACTACATTAGAGCAATTTAAGGATGAATCAAAACGATTATTATTGTTCATGGATCTCAATATATCCGACTTTAAATGTTTATTTTAAAGTAAACACAATAAAAAAAAATAAAAAAAAACAGATTCAATTATATCAATGATATATGATAATATGAATAAGAAAAGAAAGAAAAAGGAAAAAAAGAAAAAAAAAGAAAAAAAAAAAAAAAAAAAGAATAAGAAATCCAAGTGATGATGTCACAAGTGATGATGTCATAAGTGATGGTGTTACATATTCATTTAGTGTTAATTATGAGATTTTATTTTTTCAATTTCTTTTATATTTAGGAATTTTTTTTTTTTTTTTTTTTTTTTTTTTTATATTAACTTATTTCTTAAACATTTTAGCAACTGTTAAGCATCTTAACGCTTTTTAATTAATTCTTATTTTTTAATTTTTTTATTATATTAGTTATTTTCTATTTCATTTCTAATTGTTTCTTTTATATATATATTTGTATGTTACGGTTATGTAGAATTTTTAATGGGGCTCGGCGATAAGGCGAAATGTGCCTTCTTCTTGCTCCAGCCATCAATTTATATAAATGTATATGCAATGTAAACATTTTTTAACGGCGAAATAAATTACACTAAAAAAAAAATTAAAAAAAAAATAATTTATTGCATGTTTTTATATAACAGGATCTTGTGGAATTCCACAGTATTTACCTGTTACTTAGCATATGAATTGTTTTCTGTTTGTTAAGTAGTTTTTGAACCAAAGTAAATTTTTGCTTCTACTGCCATAGTTTTTAAATTAAGTTAGCAGTATTCATGGTTTACTTTATCAAAGACTTTAGATCAATGAAAACTCCTAATGTATAATTATTGTTATTTAGAGCTTCAGACATCTTGTTGACTTGCTCGTCTACGGCGTGTTTAGTTAAATGCATTTTTTGAAACCAAATTGTTTTTTATACAGCATGTTGTTCTTTGTTAGATAGTCGTAGGGTTTGAAGAGACTTGGTTTCAATGACAAACTTTTTTTCCCAAAACGCTGTTTCGTATAACTTGCAGAACCGTTTAAAAAATAAATCGTATACATAACTAACCTCTTGCGACTTTTAAATAAGATCCCAAAAATAATAAAAAACGCTCAATTTTTTAAAAATGTTTTATAAACTTTGTGAGAATTTTTATTCATCAGTTGCCTGTAAATATTTTTTTTAGATGCATATCCACTAAGTATTATGGAATTGGAAACTGAGAATAAAGATAAATGATCAGAAAGGTCACTCTTGATTATACCACTATGCAGCTGGTCATCACAAAGTTATTCGTTATTAAGTTATGTACGGTCGTGGCGCAGTAATTAGAGCGCTTGTTTTATAAGCAGGAGATTCAGGTCCAAAAAAAGCCTTGGACTTTTTTTCGCGTCACGGTAAGAAAGGATGCATGAACTTTCTGGTTAAATGCAATTCTGCGGTGTTCTGTGACAAGACTGTTTGGTCTTTTTGGGGAACCTAAAAAGTAATGAAAAAAAAAAATGTTATCAAGAAAAGTGGAGGAGTTTTTGGTTATTCTTGTTGCCATGTTTATTGTTAGAAAAGGTAGGCTCTCTTGTCAAACCCTTATTCCGACGCTGTCCTTAAGCTCCGAAAATGTAAAAAAACGACTTCTTCATTTAAAAGAGAACCTACCCACCCCAAACCCTCAGCCGTTGTTTACACACTCCGCTGCATGTTCTCTCTAAAAATTAGTTGGTGTATGTGCGCACCGCTGCGCAAATGCCTATATACCCCGTTTTGCCCTTTTCCTAGAAACACGAGTTCGCGGACGCAAAGGACGCTCAACGTCAGAATAGGGGTTTGACAAGAGTGCGTTCCGTTAGAAAAAGGTAAAAAATTAGAATGTTTAACATTTTTTCTTGATGAATGATTTATTATATTAGTGTTTAGGTCGAATTATTGTAAACATGCTTCCGCGTTTAATTCTCTTTGGTTAGAATTTTTTTAAATGATCTTTAACCTTTTTAAAAATAGCAGATTGTTTTATATATATATTCTTAATAATTGTGTTTTTTTTTTTTTTTTTTTTTTTGTATAACAACATTCACTGCATAACGACTCACAATATATTTCATTTAGGCAAATATCATTACTCTCGAGTCCTTAATGCAAGGGATGGGGGGAGGGGGTGGAAACGCTTATTAATTTTCGAAAAACGCTACCACTGATTCTAAGCTTTTGAAGATTCAAAGCTTTCCAGCCTTGTTTATAATTTTTATTTGTTAACGACAAAAAATTAATATCAAAACAAAAAAAGATAATATTTTAATTAGATTTTTACTAAAATTATCATTTCCCCTTCCTTTTTTGTTCCCCGACTCTACCCCCACCCCACCATTTGCATTAAGGCAAGCGAGTAAGTAAAACAAAGAATTGTGAACATAAATACTCACGCCTCCAATTGTTTTAAATTCTCGTTGTTGATGAATTGAAACGTAGTTATTTACTTCAAATTGTTAAACTGTTTTATCATTTTTTGCATCATGAATCCGCAATGCAAATTACTTTAAAAGCGTATTTAAGTTTATCTTGAAATATTTTTAAAAATATTTAAAATTTTTTGAAATTATTATTCTTCTGATACTAATGTTCTAAACTCATCTAGTTGAAGAAGTTGTACACATTCTGAAAGTATTCTAAACTTTTTTCTTAAAAGATCAAAAAGTTTCATTATCATAAATGTTCGTTTCATTTTCAAAAAGGATTAAGAGTTTAGTAATGAAATTTTTCTCCACTTAGTTTAAGTATAATAAAATAAGATAATAAAAGGTAAAATAAAAAAAATAAAAGGTAAATAAAAATAAAATAAAAGGTAGATAAAAGGTAAAATAAAAAAAGGTAAAGGTAAATAAAAGGTAAAATAAAAAAAATAAAAGGTAAATAACCTAAAGTTAAAAACACTTAGGAGATTTTTTTTTTGGGTTGCTTGCTTTTGGTTTCCTATCCCGGAAAATCGATTTTTCTTAATAAATTAAGAGATAAATATCAAACTCTCGTTCTTTTTTCATTTTTTCATTCAGCCCGTTTCTTTTTTCATTTTTTCATTCAGCCCGTTTCTTATACTTAAAGTTTAAACTTAAAGTACTACTTATAGTATAACTTAAAGTTGGGGAGTGAACTTCCAATTAAATGCTCATCCGCGGTGCTCTTTGTTAAGACTTCTTATAATAAAAAAAGTATCAACACAAAAAAATTTATTTATAAAATGTTCATTGACAGTTAATTTGCTCTTAACCATAAACTAAAGTTTTCCAGTTCAGAATTCATTGTTCCGAACATTACTATAGGGGAAAGCGGGGCAACATGGCGAACGTTTTGAAAGCCCTGAGTTATTGCAAAACTATCAGTCGTGAAGCAATAAAACTTTCTCAGTATGTTTATGTTATCAAAATCCTTCATTGCCTGCATGAATTTTCAGTTTGTAAATATAACAATTTGAAATAAATAATAAAATAAAAAGTTCATAAATTTGTTATCTGATCACGTGACCGGGGCAAGATGACTTATTATGCAATTTTTACATCCAATTTTATAAAATTTTAAAAACTAACAAAAAATCTAACTAAAGTAACACAAAATAAACATAAATCGCAAAAAAACTACTTCTAAAGAAGTTAAACTTAAAGGACACCATCCATTATGAGAAACCGAAAGTAAGGAATTTTTTTTAAGCGCAAAAAGTAAACTTATGCGTATAAAATTGCGTTGATAATATTTCAAAAAACCAATTGGTGTTTTAAAATACAAGATGCAAATACAGTTTTGTTTTTAACCAATTTTAAGATTTTTTGTTGAGTTGTTATATGAAAACCCATCTTACCCCATTCGCCATGTTGCCCCGCTTTCCCCTAATTATAAAAAAGTAAGACTATCATTTCAAGGAGCAAGGCGAGCGCTTTCATGAAGGTATACTTAACTTTTTACTAGAGGTGTACCGGATATTTTTGCCAGATATGCCGGATATTAAACATTTCTAAAGTTCTATAAGTGTTTATGAAGAAAACACAAGCCTTGCCATTCCATTTTAAATAGTGTTCAAGATTTAAAAAAATAAAATCAATAAAAAACTGGTATAACACATGTATATGCGTTAATAATGTATAAGGAAAAATCGTTTTTACAGCCAAATTTTTTTTTTTTATTACTATTTTCTATACTTCGTCAGCGCATATCCCATGTCATACAGTTTTTGTCTTGATTTTTTAAAGTAAGATCTTGAATACTATTTATTGTAGACTGGCAAGACTTGTTTTTTCTTCATAAAGACTTATAGAGCTTTAGAAAAGTTCAATATCCGGCATATCCGGCAAAAATATCCGGTACACCTCTACTTTTTACGTCGCTCTTAAAGACAGTATAACGAAAACATAATGAGGAACTACATTTAGGGGCTACTTCGAGAGAGTGATTTACATTACAATTGTTAATCTAGAAAATATAAACATCGACTGCGTTTGTCTGCTTCTTGTGCTGTTTTTGTTTTTACTTGATCATAATGACGAAAATGAAAAAAAATTGTTATATTTTCACAAAAAAACAAGTTTTCTTTGTGCTGCTGTCGTGTAAGCAAATTTGTGTTCAATGAAGTCATTTTTTAACAAAAGCAATTGACATTTAACACTTAGAAGCCAGGAACAAAAAGTGTTTTAGATGATTACTTTTTTTGAATAATCATGTTTTTAGCTTTTAATTTTTTTTTTTTTTTTTTTGCTGTTTATTTTTTAATTTATTAATTTCTTTGTTTTTTTTAAACTAATTTTTTGATTTTTTTATTGCTCGAAATAAGGATTTAAAGATATATTTATGATTTCTTATATTAAAAATGAAAAATATTTTATTTATTATTTTAACTTTCAGTTTTTATAGTGAACAAAATTTTATATTTTTAATACTTATGAAATTTGTTCAGGGACTTTATTTTAAACGGCGACTTTTATTTAAACGGCGAGTCATGTCTTCTTGTTTGTTCTATTCTTTCTTTTTAAAAGAATAGAACAAACAAAACAAGTTAGTTTTATTCTTTCAAAAAAAAATTTTGACAAGCTAATATCAGGTTTTTGTTTTGTTAGTTTAGTTGCTGAGTCCTGTTTTGAGGTAAAAATTATTATTTTCGTCAAAAAAAATTAATAATGTTGGGAGTCATAATGTGTAAAGTTACTCTTAAATGGATATTTTATACAGTAATAATTTTACCTCAATGAGTATTGAACACAAAGTTCTGTTAGATGCTACATCAGAACAATATTTGAAGCAGAGTCTTGTAAGCTATAAAAAGATGCTCGCTGTTGTAAAAAAATGAAATATTGCATGATGTCATGACACAGAAAAATTCTTTGGGGGAATGATTTTACTATCATTGGTGATTACTAGATTATAAGTTCCAAAAGTAAAATAAACATGTTAAAAAAAAAAAAAAAAAAAAAAAAAGTTTAAAAGATTAAAAAGATTAAAAGTTCTGATTACACCTGGTCCGTGGAAGAAAATCCGTTTATTATATTTTGCATAAAATCCCTTTAAATACAAAGCTGATAAGTATCTAACAAAAATAGTTTTAAGAATTTTTATTCATCTCAAAAACATAACATAAATAATTCTGCAGTAAATTCATAGGTAGATAACTACTTTATTAATTCGTATAAAGTAATGTTTCAATTCTAATTGTTATTTCTTGAGAAAAACGTAAAGTGATTTGTATATATTCCTAATCAAATTTTTTGCTGCTAATGTCTGAAGTGCATCTTTGCAAGCTGTCTTTGTATTCTGGATGGTTGCTTGGTCTTTTGTGTTTTTGCCAATTGTTATTAAAAAGATGATGGGGCGCTTCAGTTGCTTGCTCTGAATAAATTCCCAAAGAATCAAATTTTTTTCAAAAATTCAAAGAGCTATTGTGGCGTTGGATGAATTTTGGAACATGGTGAATGACAGCATGAACCTTGGAAGTGATGGAGGTGTCCTGAAGTTGTAAATAGGAGACTCTGAATATCAAGAATAAAAGGTTCATCTCAGGCAATGATGATGAGTTCATGAACAGAGCTTTTGAATAAACTTGCTTTCTTGATGTTAGCACTAGCCGCATTGAATGTCTGATAATCTCTCCAGATTAATCCAAAAGTTCTTAGAGATTTTAACTTAGCAAGATCATTTAATGAAATGTCACACCAAGAGCATAGGTATGCACTAGAATGTACTTGTAGACTTGTTTACTGCTCATTAACAAAGTTGTCTTGGTGATTTTTTGCAGTCAAAAATTTATAATTTTAAGTTAGTTGAGACACGTTCCTTGGAAATATTGCCGGTCTACTTTTTTTGTATGTGTCAATGAGTTTAATGACAAAAGTAACAACAACAACAACAACAACAACAACAACAACAACAACAACAACAACAACAACAACAACAACAACAACAACAACAACAACAACAACAACAACAACAACAACAACAACAACAACAACAACAACAACAACAACAACAGCAACAACAACAACAACAACAACAAAAAAGGATGCAAAGCGCTCTAAAAGAGTTTTACTCAAAATTCTGAGTTTGGATCGTCCATAAAAAAAGTCACGCATAATTTATTTAAAAATTTTAAATACTAACTTAGGATCTTTTTTGTTTTATTTTAATAAAACAAAAAAGATCATAAGTTTTCCGCCGCGGCAAAATAAACAATAAACAAAAAAAAAATACGCTACCACCCAGTAAAAAAAAACCAGTATGTTGGTTCTTGAGCCAAAGACTTTTTTACTTATAGTAAAGAGCAAACTTCAGATCAAAATTTAAGTTGCATTTACAAATAAAACAAAAATAGTTATTTAACTGTTTAAAAGTTAGAGATGTTTAATTAAAATATTTAAATATGGCTAAAGTTACCCCGCTGGCCAAAGTTACCCCGCTGGCCAAAGTTACCCCGGTTTACGGTACGCTAAACTTTACTAATAAATATTTATTAATAAAACTTAGCGTAACGTAGTTTTTTTTTGTTTATTGTTAATTTTGCCGCCTAATAATATATATATATTTTTGAAGCATATAAATAAGAACTTATTTTTTTTACTATAAGAACTTACTTTTATTTTGGTATTAATTATAAAAAGTGATAATTTTAATAGTAAATTTGTGTGAATTGCCTAGTTCTATCATAGGTTTGTTTTTGAAATAGAAAAAGAATCTGTTATATAATGCTTATATTAGAATCATATCAACTAAATATGAACAGAAACCATTGTTACCATGGTTTTGTACTCTCAAACTTGTTCTTAAAAAAAAAAAAATATTTTATGGTTTAGTTTTTTTCTTAAAAAAATTATTTTCAATTTTTTTTTAACTTGCTTTTTTTTTTTTTTTTTCTTGCGTTTTCTTCATCTTTTCTTCCAAAAAAATAAAAACTATAAAAAGAAAACTTTATCAACAGAACAACTTAAAATCCGGAGATGTTAAGTTGTTTTGTTGATAAAGTTTGCTATGGTTTCAACAAGCATTACGAAATGTTTTTCTAATTTAAGCACCAAACTTTAAATATTCACTAAGCTGTAACCGTATTCACCAGCGTTTAAGAAGTTTTCTCAGTTCAATTTAAGTGATAAAAGCTACGTTTTCTATGGTAAACTAAATACCTTTATTTAGGTGTGACTTTAAAATCGTTAAATATTAACAATAGAGTAGTATTAAATTTCGTTTTATTTTTTTTATTTTTTTTGCTTTTATGTTTTGTCCAATAAATATAAAAAAACAAATAATACTTCAACATAAATACAGATCCCTGGGGCAAGAAGTAGACACAATTTTTCTAGCCACCAACCCCTGTAAAATTCATTTTGAATTGTTATTACATTATGATGTATTTTTTTTCGATGACTTTCTAACGGTCAACTCACAAAACGAGCACCGCAAAAGACCATTTAACAAGGAAGTTAACGTCTTCTTCCTTAACGATGATGCGAAATATGGCCAAAGCTCGCTTCAAACATTAGTTCACGCAATGTTCACGTTTTAAGCTTTGTTTGGTAAAAAAAAACAAATTTAAATTCTGAAAAATGCAGTTTCTCTTTATATTTCATTATTTAAAGTTAGCAATTTCCAAAATGTTAAACTCAGCAAAAACACACGAAAGTTGTTGGACAAAAGTTTTTTACTTTCTGTATAAAAAATGGAGAGAACTGACACAAATGACAAGAGTTTAACAAATTGTTCAAAAAGACATTAACTTATGACATTAAATGATGACAGAACTCCTTTTTTAGTATGTGAAAACTGTCAAATTTAACTTACAAAAAAGACAGGAAAAATAAAGTTAATTCTATTTTATTATGAAAGTTTTCAACTTTTAAACGCATTTAGTGAAATCACAATAAGATTGACCAAATCCACTCAAAATTAATTTCAGTTGAAAAGTAGATTCGGCTGTACCTGTACTTGTGCATCTCTTGTTGATCTTATCAAGACTGCTAATAATTGTTTTACTGTTGTCTCTGCATCTTTTTTTTTTTGGTTTACATTTGTTAATCGTTGCACAGCCCATAATAAAAATAATAATATAAACTTACAATGGCATAAAACATAACAAACATAAACATCTATGTGAAAGAAGATCGCAAGGATCTTTTCGTCAGAACCTTAAAAAACAATTAACAAATATAAGATAGAAAAAAAGATTTATAAACTTTTACTAAATTGCAATGCAAACAATCTGTGTCTGAAGATAGATCAAGAGGATATTCTCATCAGATTTTTATACAAGAGTAAATCAACATATAAATTAAAAAGTAAAAAGTATAAGAACAATACATAAAATAAATAGAAATAAACTTCTATAAATATAAAACTTCTATAAACAAAAAAAAAATAGACCAAAATATATTTTTAACTTTTACTACTACTAATAAATCAATATATTACCTTATGAAAAAATGAGATTTTTCAGTTTTTTTTTAAAAAGGCAAAAAGTAATAGGTACTTCAAAATTAAAGTTCGCCAAAACAATTTTATTCCAAAGGTGTGGCGCTCGATAGATAATACAAATTGGTTAAAGTTTGTTTGACAGAAAGGCTCATTTAAAAATTTATTATTTCTCAATATATATTTACTGACAGGTTTAAAGAGAAAAGATCTTTGAATACGGCCAGGGATAAGTTATTTATCCAAATATACACAAAACATATAAAATAATAAATACATTTAACTCGTAAATATTCAAAATTCTCATTTCAATAAAATAATGCTTTAAATGAGAGAAGCGATTTGCAAAATTAATTGTACGGATTGCACGGTTCTGACGGAGATAAAGACGTTGCAACTTTTTTTTGTACTTCCCCAAGCAATATTGTCATAATTAAACTATGTATAAATCAATAATAAAGTTGGATTAAGACTTTCTTATTGAGATAGATGCCTATGTTTTTAGAAATTTTTGTGCTTATATAATCAATATGGTGATTCCAAGTAATGTTTCCATCAAGATAAAGACCTAAAAATTTTGTAACAAAATCTCTTTTTATTTCCTTTTGATCGATAAAGATTTGAGGTAATTTTGATGGGAGAAGTTGCTTTTTTGTAATCGAATGAAATAAAACCCATTTTGTTTTATTAGTATTTAAGGTTAACTTATTATACTTGAACCAATTAGATATATGTCTGAGTTCTTTGTTCACTGTTTTAAAAAGTTCATCGATATCATAGTTAGAAAGGAATAAATTTGTATCATCTGCATACATAACCCTTGTTAGTTTTGAAGCTTTACTTAAGTCATTTATATAAATAAAAAATCGATTTTATCAGAAGATTTAAAATAATAAACAGGGCCGGCGCGAGTAGGTGTCACGTTGGGGGAGGGGAGTTGCCATTACAACTTTTGCCGACAAAAAAAAAAAAAAAGTTCCTCGTTTTCAAAAATTTGCCGACTGCCATGACGACATTTGCCGACTAACTGTCTAAATTACCGACTAACCTATATCAAAAGGGTCGACATTTGCTGACTAACTAGTCAAAAAGGGTCAAATTTGCCGACTGAGGGTCGAAATGCCGACTAAAAATTATTGAAAGGGGCGGGGTGACACCCCGCGCCAGTCTTGATAATAAATTACAGAAATCTTAAGTGAAATTACAAAAAATCACTAAAAAAAGTAAAAATCAATGCTTGAGTATCTTAAATTGCATACAATATGTTCTTAAATATGTTCTAAATACTATTCAAGTTATGTTATCGCATATAAAATTTTTAAGTGATGTGGATCTCATGTACATCTTACCCACGTAATGTGGGTAAGAATAATGAATGTTAAGAAAATTTATTATTACGAGGCAAACTGGTAGCATCTTTTTTCTTATTACCCCCCTAACCCTTTACTCTCTAGTTTAAAAAAGTTGTCTACGGCCATGCTTGATCTCATCAAGTAAACAATACAAAAATTGTATAATTTGATCCTTATAAGGTTAAGCAAATAGCATTACCAGTTGAGATGGAAAAAGATTCATCTCCTAATGAAGTTATTTGTCATATTTGTCATATTAGTTTTCTTCTAATGGAGTTATTTGTCAAGGCAGAAAAAAAAAGCTGATAAGAGATATTTTTGAAATTGTTGTTAGTGATATTAATGATATTTTTAAACTGGTTTGAAGTACTTAATGTAATAGTTGTAATTTCTGAAACAAACATTTTTAAACAGGATTTTCAGCTGCACCCCAATGAATTTTTAACAACACACAAAATATTGCAGATTTAGCATAAAACAAGCCTTTCTGAACCTTTTAAGCCATACCTGACTGTTGTTACCAATTTTTTGTCCTAAGTTTGCTCAAAATTTTTATTATTACGAGGCAAACTGGTAGCATCTTTTCTCTTAATATCCCTTTTACTCTCTAGTTTAAAAAGGTTGTCTACGGCCATCTTGATCTCGTCTAGTTAACATTACAAATATTACAAGCAGCCGTGGCGCAGTGGTAGCGCACTTGCCTCAGAAATGTAAGATCCGTGGTTCAAACCCCACCTCTGGGCAAGTTTTGCGACATCGGTTGGGAAGGAGGCGTAAACTTCCTATTAAATGCTCTACCGCGGTGCTCTGTGATAAGACCGTAAGAACTTTTTGGGGCACCTAAAATCAACATAGAAAAAAAAAAAAAATTAGTATAGTTTGATCCTTATAAGGTTCAGCAAGTAGCATCACCATTTAAAATGGAAAAAGATTCATCTCCTAATGAAGTTATTTGTCATATTAGTCATCTCCTTATGGGGTTATTTGTGAAGGCAGAAGAAAAAAACCCAGTTGAGAAGAGATATTTTTAAAATTGTTGTTAGTGGTATTAACGATATTTTTAAACTGGTGTGAAGTGCTTAATGTAATACTTGTAATTTCTAAAACAAACATTTTTAAACAGGATTTTCAGCTGCACATCAATGTTTTGGTGTGACAAACACACAAAATATTGCAGATTTAGCATAACTCAGGCTTTTCTGAAGCTGTTAAGCCATACTTGACTGTATGTTACCAAATTTTTGTCCTAAGTTTGCTCAAGCAGAGTTAAATAAAAATTTCACAGTACTCTAAATCTTTTTTTGCTTGAAAAGCAAAAAACATATAAAATCTTTGAAGACGTGTTTTTTTTTGCAAGATCTTTTATTTTTACGGATGTAATGCAACATTTACAAAATCTGAATTTGTAATTTTAGGGAAAAGAAAAAAATATATCTGATCTTGCTCAGACTGTTTAGTTTAAAAAAAAATTTGTTTCAGAAAGATTTTCATTTTCCTCAAACGAAGAAGATGATTTATAATTCTAATTATACAATTAAGTATGATATTCATAAGATTGAATCATTCCAGGAAAAACTAAAGAATTTATTCGAAGGTTTTCAAAACAGGTTTAAAGATTTGTTTGCTCTTAAATCATTATTAGCATTTTTATTAAATCTTTTTTTAATTGATATTATTAGTGATGTTGTCTAATTCCAGAAAACACACTTGAAGAAATATCTCAATTTGAAATGGAACTATTAGATCTCCAAGAAGATCAAAATCTTCAAATGCTGAAAAAAAATGTGTCTGGGTACCTAAGTTGGATTAAGCGTCATAGAAAAAGTTAAAAACCCGGATTATTGTAATATACGAGTTAAAAATCCTTCAACCGCCAACTCAGCTCTTGAGTACTTTGGTACGCAAAAATGTTCGTCAATAACGGACGTTACTTTGGATTAGTCTTAATGACTGTTTGTGACTGTTCCTATGCTAAGCCAACAATATCTTCGGATATAAAAACATTGTATAGAAAAATATAGCATGAAAATTCAAATAATAAAAAAAAAATAAAACTAACTTTATTGGACTTTTAGAAAATAGTTCCTGAAGTTAAGTATTTAAAAAAAAAATATTTTCGATTATGAAATTTAGTAAATGGAAATATCATCCCAATCAAACAGTGAACATTTTTTAGAGTTGCTTAGAATATTAACTACAAACATGAAACCAGATTTCAAAATACTTACCTGAAGTGTTCAAAATGAACGTTTCTTTCAAAATTAGCATAATATTAGTTTGTAGCTCTACGATGGGTTGCGTCAATTTAATTTTTTTGCCATTTAACATGCACTGTATGAAATGTAAATCAAGTGTGTTGCATGCATCAAATACTTCGTTTGTAAAGGATTTTTTATTCTGTGTTTCCTGTATTTGATTAATTATCAGTGAGTAACAAGTTTGATTTTTCAGCAGCCTGATAAAAAGATTAACTTTGTTCCTAAGGAGAATAGTTGAGATATCTTCTATTTTAAAAAAAGAATGAAGGTAATTTTTACTGTACTTCGAAATACAGAAAAATGATTTTAAGACTGCTCTTCCAACAGCGTCTATTTTGCTGAGAAAATTAGTATCATATTTACATAGTTCAAGACCATATATAAGCTTCGGCACTGTTAATGTATTGTACAGATGAACAGTTGTTGATGGCTGGCAATAACGAATCCCACTGTCGATTAGAGCTTTTGCAACTGATTGAAACTGAGTTATACGCTCATTTAAATTTTTCTTTCGGAGTGTTGCAATTTTATTTTTGCTGGTATCGTTATCCCATTGAAAACCCAGATGTTTTAATTTATTTTGAAGATATATAGAAACTCCATTAATTTTAACAACGTTGTTAGGAATATACCTTTTTCCAGAAATCAGAAATTCTGTTTTCTCAGTGTTTAGCTTGATAAAGTTTGCTACTCCATATGTTTGAAATTTGTTAATCAGTTCCTGCAGACCAGAGATTGTGGGGCTTCGCAAAATTACATCATCTGCGTATGCAATTACACCAGTATAAATTCCATTTATTGTCGATCCTACTTTACATTCTGAGACAATTTCATTTAGGATGCTTTCAGTATAAATGTTATATAAATGCGGCGATAGAATAGACCCTTGTTGCACCCCTTGTGATAGACTGAATTGATTTGAGGTAACACCTTGATAGGATATGTTTGCAGAACCAGAATGATAAAGGGATGATATTGTGTGTACTACAGACAACGGAAGTTTTTTTTGGAAATACAGCTTCTCAAATAGCAAATCCCAGTTGCAAGTGTCAAAAGCTTTATTAGCATTTAAACTGCACATATATAAAGGCGTGTTATTGTTTTTATAGTGCATAACAGTTTTGCTCAGTAAAAATTCTGCATGGAGAGTAGAACTGCTTTTTTTAAAACCAAATTGATGGGAATGGCTATCTGTTAGCCTTGGACATATTCGTAGTATTAGATATTCTAGAAGTTTAGTAAAGATAGGTAAAATACTAATTCCTCGATAATTATCTGGATTATTAAGAGATTTTTTATATGACTTAACAAGTAGAATAATTGTTGAAGTTGATAGATCATTTGGTACTTTTCCATTCGATAGAATACTGTTATAAAATTTAGAGTGCGACAAAAGAAGATTATTATTATGAGAGTTTTAAAGGTGTTCAGCACTTAACCCACTTAACCCATCTGGGGACTTATTACTATTTGATTGTGAGATGCAATTTATAATATCAGCTGATGTTATGATTAGTGAATTAGGCTCTTTACTTAGAGATGGAGTTTGAGAAGGATTATGGTTATTATTTAAAATAAGAGGCGTATTGAGAAGAGTTTGAAAATGTTGTCTAAACTCTTGAACGATATCTTTTATATTTTGCGATTTGTTAATTGTAAATAATCGAGTTGTTGCTTTAGTTTTGATTTTACGGATGTTATCCCAGAACCTCTGAGGATTAGTGGTTCGAAGATTTTCAATATTTAAAGTTTTTTCGTAATATTTATATCTTTTTGTTATGAGCTGCTTTAACTGCTTTACGGAAGTTTTTGCGTGAAAAGTTGTATCTTTTGTATTCAATGCATTCTTGTGCTTTATTATAGTTAGATTTTTGCCATTGTTTATAGTTAAATGAAAGATTTTCTTTGCATTTTTTAAGGTCCGTTGTCCACCATGATTTGGAATACTTACAGATTTGTTGTTTAAACTGCTTAACTGCTTAACTGCTAACAAAGCAGCATTTTGGATTTTTTCGCATGTTTGTTTTAATTCTTGTTCAATTTCTTCTTCATTGAAGGTGTAGTATTTGAAAGCTACGGAGAGGTTATGATTATATATGTTAATGAACTTTTCGTTATTCCATGCATGTTTTGGAATATAATTATATTTATGCATTATGCTATTTATTACGGTTGATAGATTAGTATGCGTAACGACGATATTTGTAGCGATTGGTAAGTGATCACTAAAATTAAAAGGAGAAGGAGGAATAACGCTTGTATTTATAAATAATAAGGATGGCTCTTTTAGAGCTGCGATGTGATCGATCGATATTTTTCTTTATTTATTTTTTTTATTATTTATTAAATTTGCCGTTGATAAATATTACAAAAAAGAAATTACAATAAAAGAAAATCCTGGCCGGAGCAAGAAGAAGACAGGTTGTCTTATCACCGAGCCCCGTCATGCACAATAAATGATAAAAGACAAAAAGACAGTATAAATACAAAAACAAAAACAAATCAAAAACTTCAGCAATAAAATAATTTGTTGCTAAAAATCTTCAAGCAGAATAATTTTAAAAATAAAAAAGTAAAAAACGACAAAAAGTCATGAAAGTTATAAAAACACACAAAAAAATGTGTTGTTGAATTGAAAAAAAAAAACAAAAAAAAAAACAATTTATGTAAACATAAGTATTTGGGCTGATTATTTAATATCATCAAAAATAGGAACGAAAAAGACAATTTTATTTTCGTTATTTTTATACTAATGGTTTGAAACCATTTTAATAAAAGCTAAAGAAAGTGTTAAAGACTTAATTGATTTTTAAGTGATTTAGTTCAAACCTTTAAATTGTTTTCAAAAAAGGTATTTGAAATCTAGTATATCGAATTCCATGTTCAGTAAATGCCGTTTTGAATCATCCTTAAAACTTTGCAAAGTGCAGTTTAAAACGAAGTTTTGTTTTTTACTAAAGATTGGAAGAATTCTTTCCAAACTAAAGGCCCCGATATTGAATTTGGTACGAACTTAATTTAAGAAATTTTATGGAAACCACAAAGTTATTCACTGAAAATTTGGTTGGATATTTATGGGAGATTTCATTAAAGTAGGATTGAAATGTTACTGGAGAAAACCCAAGTTTTGCTTTAAACATAAATATCATTACTTGATGAATATTAAGCTTATAAATATTTAAAGCTCCAAGCTGACGTAAGAGAGGTTCGCATTGTGTTTTTCTATTCGCCCCAAATACTATCCTGCAAGCATGTTTTTGTTTACTATAAATTTTTTTGAGTTTAGTGTGATTAGTGCTACCCCAGGAAATGTTACAGTATGAAAGATAGCTGTGTATAAACAAAAAATATAAATTTTTTAAAGACTTGTTATTAAGAAAAGGTTTTGTTCGGTATAACATGGCAATATTTTTTGAGATCTTACCTTCAATATATTTAATATGAAATTTCCATGACAATTTTTTATCTAAGAGCACTCCCAGAAAGTTTGTAGTCAATTCCCTTTTAATTATTTTATTATTGATTAAAAGATTGGGTAGTTTAAGAGGAATATTCTCGGCTTTACTAGGTTTATGGAATAGGATAAATTTTGTGTTCTCTACATTTAATGATAGTCGGTTACTTATAAACCACTCGTTAATCTTGTCTAATTCTTCGTTAAATATTTTAAAAAGAACAGTAATATCTTTGTGAGAATAAAACAAATTAGTGTCATTTGCAAATAAGATAGTATTTAATATTTTTGATGATAAGTATAAATCATTTATATAAAGTAAGAACAATAGTGGTCCTAAAATAGAACCTTGGGGTACTCCACAAGTTAATAAGTTGTTTTTTGAGTCTTTTGAATCTTTAAGTATAAATTGTTTTCTGTTAGTTAGGTATGATTTAAACCAAAGTAAACTTTGATTTTTAACACCATAGTTTTCTAATTGTTTCAAAAGAATTTCATGATTTACTGTGTCGAAAGCTTTGGATAAATCAATAAAAACCCCTATTGTATAGCAATCACTATTAAATCCATTTGATATATGCTTAACTAATTCAACTATTGCATTGTCAGTAGAATGATTTTTTTTAAAACCGTATTGATTATTATATAAAATCTTATTTTCAGATAGGTATTTATAAAGTCTGTTGTACATAATGCGTTCAATTAGTTTAGAAAAGCAGGGTAAGACTGAGATTGGTCTGTAGTTTGAAATATTGGTCTCATTGCCAGATTTGAAAATAGGTGTTATTTTTGCAATTTTTAGTTTATCTGGAATATGACCTGATTTAAGGGAGAGATTAAAAATATGGAATAATGAGGGTTTGATAATATCAAAAACAGATTTAATTACATTAACATTAATTTGATCTATACCTGCACTTTTATTTTTTTTCAGACTATTAAAAGCAGTATGAAGTTCACTTTTGGTTAAAATCGGTTCTTCCATAATTAAATCAGTTGTTGCAAGATATAAATCAAATTTTTTTTGACCAATTGGAATTTTCGCTGCTAGGTTTGGGCCAACATCAAGAAAAAAATTGTTTAATTTCTCAATAATAACTTCTTTATGATAAATCATTTTTTCTCTCAATAATAAGTTTTTGCGGTAAGTTATTTTTTTCAATTTTATTTTTCCCAATTAAGTCTCTAATAACACTCCACGTTTTTTGAGGGTTTCCTTTGTTTTTTTCAAGCAGTTTAGCATAGTAGTTTACTTTTGATTGTTTTTTAGTTTTTTCAAATAAATTTTTATAAATTTTGTAATTAGTTTCATTTTTATAAGTTTTATTTTTTAAATATTTATCATACAACTTTTGTTTTATCCTTGATGATTTTAGTAGGCCTTTGGTCATACCTTCGTACCGTCATATGTCATACAAAGATCATCTGATTATACTAAACTACTACTACTACTACTACTACTACTACTACTACTACTACTACTACTACTACTACTACTACTACTACTACTACTACTACTACTACTATTTCATATCCTTAAGAGAGTGTTACCAAGATAATGTAAAATCTGAATATAAGGTTTTGATCAATACCCAAAATTTCAGCTGTTTGTTCATATGCTGCAAAAGCACGCTTTACGATATTGTCATCATTGATCGTTCCAGAACTTCTCTTAGGGAAATCAACAACAAGTCCCATTTTGTTCATAAAATCACTTTGAATCTTTTGTTTAGCTGAAGATGCCTTCTCTTTGTGTTCTTTAGATTATGCTAACCACTTTCTTGTTTTTTTTTATATGCAATGTGCAAAACCATCTCAAAAAATTGAATCCATGCATGAAGAATGGAATGACCATATTTGAATTCTCTGTTAGTATAACCTATATGAAGGATATCAAGACTATTCATTACTTTTTGAAAAGTTGGCCAGTAGCACTATCAAAACAAGTCTTACATGTGAGTGTCATTGTTTTTATTGCTTTGTTGTTCATTATCAAGTGCTTCAGCACAGGTTCCTGAATTGCACAGATTCTTTGCAAAGTATGAATCATTAAATCTTTTAAAGAAACTGAAGTTGAATAATCCTTCACTGTTATATTTGCAGAACAATATTTCAATTTTGCATCTCTGACATCATTGTAAGCGGGGTTGAGGGTATATATTCTTTTTCCAAGGCTCCGCTTCTAATCAAATGATGGGAAGCTTTTATCAGATTGACATCAATTATTAAAGCCAGTCCTTCGTCTGCTGAATATATAGTTGCTTAATCTGTACTTTAAATATTTAAAAAAGTTCTGGGCAGCACTAACAATAGATTCATCTCTAAATTTTTTACGACCAAAGAATACTAAAAATTATTCACTGGTTCGATGGGATTCAATTAGGCAAGATGAACGCTGTTTTTTAGTTTAATAAGAAATATTATCAAATGTAACTGGTTTTCAACCACGTTTACTTGCAATTAGTTTGTTGTTGTTTTTTTCTGAAAATTAAATATTCATTGAGCCAATTTTTCAAAACTTTTAACAGTATAGTTAGCAGATTTCCACTTTTTTTTATACAAGTAAACAAAATGTTGAACATCATGTCTTGAATCAATGTCTTTAAATTCAGCAAATTTTGGCTGAATAAATTTCAATATATCTTCAGTAATATTTTGTTTTGAAATGCTAAGATTATCTTTTTTGGAGAAAATTATAAATGTCTAAGTTTAATAAAACCATATTTAAATAATTCTTACAACAAATATTTTGTGTTTAAAAGTTTAATGTTATAATATATATTCCGCATGCACTACTAATTCGTGTTAGTAATTAAGTTACTGCAAGTGTTAGTAATTAAAATTAAAAGTAATTAAATTACTGTCAGTGTTAGAAATTAAATTACTGACAACTACCGAAAATATGATGTTTATATGCTATGCAAAGTAAGGTAACCATAGCAACCAAAACAAAATAACCTTTTAAGAATTATGAATCTCATTTTAATACATATACTCCCAATATTTTACACCTAGCGCAAATAAAATACTGTTAAAACAACGTTAATGTAAAAATGAGTTGTTGCTATGCAAAATTCAGTACCATAACAACCAAGTTAAAACTTATATAAAATCTGAACGGGTTTTAAAGAGGACAAGCAATCAATTAAAACTTGATTGAAGCATCATATAGCTTATATAAATATAAGACAGCACATGGCAAAATATGGTAGTTATTAGTTATAGTGCGGCAAAAAATAAATTTCATGAAAATTTTTTTTTTTTATCTGTAATTTTCAAAGTATAACTGAGATAACATGCTATGACATATATATTTCATACATTGGTTTTTCTTATCTCTAAATATTCTAAAATAACATGTACTAATTATTTGTTTCAAAAACGTAACTGTAATTGAAATATAACACAGCGTTAATATCACCGTAAAACTTATTTAGTTTCTTTTTTTTTTAAATTATAATTTCAATATTCAAATGCTAAGAATCTTGGCAACTAAGGGATTTATTATAAATAAATTATCAATAAAATTCTCCTAATATATGTAGATACTAAAATTAAATAAGTTTTTAAGATTGGACAACTAAATTTTTTCTCATTTTTTCCAGCTACTGGCCTACTGTGCGGCGACAAAGGAATTTTAACTATTGAAATTCTAAACAATCAATCAAAAAACATTTTACTGAGTTGTTGCTATAGGCCTCTGAACGGTGTGGCCAAGAACATAAATATTTTTGAGAAAAACCTTTTCAAAAAAAGACATCCTTGAAAAAAAAAAGAATTTTATTATTTTATTGATTTCAATATGAATTGCTTCCACTTCCGACATTAAAGTTTAACATTTTTATGACTCAATTTAAAATGGGAGCCGATTCCTTTGATAAACCGCCTGACCAGAGTATCTCCAAAATCTGCATAACATTCTAACAACTGATATTTTTAACAGTGACTTAAATAAAGGTATAGCAAAAACAGACATATCTGGCCATTTCCATATCTTTTTTACCATAAACTTCAACTCTAAAATGATGAAAACAAACATAAAAGTTTTGTAAGAACATCGACTTTAGTGATAACGCAAACAACATTTATGATAATTTTTAAATACATTTTACTCTGTTTATGATGCTGATTTTCCTTTATATGAAAAAACAATAAATCAAAAAAACATTAATTCTCCTTGGGTTACCAAAGATTTAAAAAAATCATCAAAAGTTAAGCAAAAATTACACATAAAATATCTAAAAAAACAATTATAATTGTTAACGCTCCAGGGAAATATTAAAAGAAATTACCGGTAGATTAAAATCATGCTCAGGTTTCCTGCCGTACATGATCAAAGTGGATAATAATAATATAAATAATTCTCAAACAATTGATGATCTTCCCATATCTCATTATTGAGTCACGTCCGACCCATCTCATCCATTCCATCCCGACTCATAACGTCATATAACGTTATAACGTCAAATATATTCCGATAATCTTTTTTTAAAAAATTTTTAAAAAAAAAGATTAATGTTTTTTTTGTTTAAAGTTAATCTAGCGTTATAAAAAAATATATAAAAAAGCAAATGTTTTTAATTTTATACAGATGGAATCAAAGAACAAACCATTACAACAGTTCGATAAACCAAAACCTGTTGCAGTTGTAAAACCGTACAATTCAGAAAAACCAAAACCAAATCCGTATATGTGCGATTCACATGGTAATCAAATACATAGTTGGGAAGTTCGTTAAAGCTATTATATTTGTTATATTTGTTTTTACAATTATAGAAGTTCTTTTTGCATTTTTAAATGGAATTAAATTTTATTAAAAAAAGTGGTAAACGAATATGCAAGTTTTTTCAATGTGTTGGAAACTTTGTTAAACTTAATGCAATTAAATTATATAATTAGTCAAAATTGGGAAAGATAGCAAAATTGTTGTTACTCGTTTCTGGAAAGATTGCAAATTTTTTGTTAATCGTTTTGGTGTTTACATATGAAACACTCGTTGAATTGATCTATTTGACTGTGTTTGGCTTTATTTGATTGTATACTCTCGAGTCCATAATTTAAGGAAGGGGGAGGGGCGTTTATTAATTTTTGAGAAACTTTGCCACCCACCCTAAGCTTTTTAAGAACCCCCTCGCGTTTATTAATTTTTACTTGTTATTAACAAAAAAAAAATATCTAAAAACTAAAAAAAAAATCAGCTTTAAAAATTAAAAAATATATACTAGTTACTGATAAGTAATAAAACATTCAGTGTATATTCTGACCCCCCCCCCCGGTTTATTAAATCTTGACTAAACTCCCCAACCCCACCCACACTTTTATTACCCCTTCCTTCTTGTATTAGGAAATTGAGAGTACATAGATTAACAGATATGGAATTAACAGTCATGGAAATAAACAGTCATAATAACATAAATTAACAATCATGGAAATACTTATACGGATTATCTTATCTATCTATTTGTCTTAAATTTTTTAATAAATGTCTTAAATCGTTTTTTCTTCGAAATAAATTATCGCACTATTAATGTACCCAAGTTTGACTATATGTTGCAAATTATTTGAACACAGAAATTTCAATTTTTAAAATTCATTCAAAACTTTGCAGACATCATATCTGTAAATTTACTGAAAAAATATTTTAATTATCGAATTGAGTAGGCAATGTGTGGGTTGTCAACAAACAATTTTATACATAATTTGCCTTGGCTATTCCGTTCATAAGTTAGACAAAATTGTCTAACTTACTTAACGAAGTGCACCAACGAGAAGGTAAGCCATAGGACTTTGCACTCCATCAGTGAGCTGTCATGTTGCCTAAGGTTAGCCCTCCATTTCTGGATTCTTTCCTTTACTTGATAGGCAGTTCATGTAAAAGTAATAGTAAATTAGCCGAAGGTTACCCTTCAAGTTCTGGATTCTTTCCTTTACTTGATAGGCAGTTCATGTAAAAGTAATAGTAAATTAGCCTAAGGTTAGCCCTCCATTTCTGGATTCTTTCCTTTACTTGATAAGTAAAAGTAAAAGTATTTTTGCATAAGCTTTTTTTTTTTTTTTTTAATAATAATAATGTGCAGTTAAGCTGCAAATAAACAACAACAAATAAACAAAATTGGTACAGATAAACATATCAGATATGATTCATACTATTTATAAAGACAAAAACCACAGAACTCAAATTCAGTAAAAACACTTTATTGGAACATAACAATAAAAGAAACAAGATTAATATATACTATAACATTATTCTAAATTTACATTAAATAAAATTACCTTGCAATCCTAGCTACAAAGAATAGGATCACCTTTTTCAAAATCAATTAATAAAGGAAATGACCATACTTCATCAGGTTCTTTATCATACTTAACAAGGTATGTAGTTTGTCTACCGTTTAATTGATCAATTTGAACCAATAGCGCACGTTCCCAAGATACTTCATGAGCATCTTCTTCTCTAATATGATGTTGTATAGAAAAACCTACAAAATCAGATGGATTGTTAATAAATTTTGATAAGGAGTGCTTTTTTTGTTGCTCTATTAATTTGTTTAGCCTTGCATCTTGAATTTTTTCCATTAATTCTTTTTTTTTTTGTTTTCAACAGCTGCACCACGTATTGTACGAGGCTTTAAATTATTACTTATATTAGTTAAAGATTGTTTGTTTGGTGTTAAATTTGCTTGAATAACAATAAGGAGATTTTGATATAGTTCCTCTGAAGACAAGTTTATTCTTTTGCTTCCTTCTACCTTTGTTTTACAAAAAAGTTTTTTGTCACAATCGACATCTAAGATTATGCGATAAAAGTTAAGTTGAGCAAGGAGTACTTCTGATTTCAATGGCTCTTCTAGATTAGAAACTGTTTCCTCTGCTTCCTCTAATGTCATCCATGTCCTTACATTTAAATTTATCAAATCATTACAAGCTGCAACTTTTTTATGTTGTAGTTTAATTTCTTCCCGATTTTTTTCTTCTTGCTTTGCTCGAAGGTGCATAGCTTTATCTTTTTTAAGAGCTTCTTTTCTTTCATCATATTTGCTTTTCATTAATGTTACTTTAGTTCTTGAATATTCAAGTAATTTTTTTCTTTCTTCATATGTTTTACCATTAAGCCATTCTAATGTTTGGTTCTGAGACCACATTGTCAAATGTGCCTGGATAGTTTGAACATTTGCATTGGGTTTTGTGCGAAACATTAAATCAAAAATGGCAAAGTCACTTTCTGATGCTTTGTTAGTGACAGGGACATTAGAAGCAGCTTCAGAAACTGAGTTAGATAGATTCCAATATTTAACACCTGGTAACTGATCAGCACACTGACATTCCAAAATAACAAGAATCACATGGAAAATAATTTCAAGTGATTGCACAGTTAAAGAATCAAACTCATCATTTTGAGTGCATTCAAACAGTTTGGTGTAAACCACATCTTGATGAAGAAGATTGGTATCCTCAAAAATTATTATAATAATAAAGAAGATGCATCCATACAAACAGATAAAAGTCTAAATTTTAAACGAAGTAGGTAGAGGTTTAAAAATAAAATACTATCAAGTGATTCGATAGTTCGCCACATTGGACCAGTAAGTAGCTTGTCAACAATACTTCAGCAATGTATACAAGATTTGTGATGTCTTCTTTAATTGCTTTTAATAAATTATTAGGGTTAGGCCAAGCATTAATAAATTTTAAGGCAGCTGCATTGTAATATAAAATATTAAAACGATTTCCAATAAATGGAACGAAAAAAGATTTATCATTACAAGAAGAAAGAAAAGAATTAAACCATGATGCAACACTAGCTTCCTCACTACCCCTTAAATGAAATGCCTTACATGAGGTACGAACTAACCTTACAGCACCACATTCTTTTCCACTAAAAGCAAAAACAGTTTCAAAATCATTTTGAAGCAGAATTTTTTCAAAAGAATTCAAAACCTTATCAGTTTCAGATGCAAAATTAGCGAGCAAATGAAGTTTACAGAAAAAATTACTCATGTCCTTCATATTGTCTTTGACATCTAAAGAAAGCAAACCCCAGTTATTAATTGCAATTGGCAAAAGTTGTTCTCTTTCCGTTTTTAACTGTGAGTTAAAAAGAGGATTAACTGAAGATAGATCAGACATTGTTGATTTAGTTGATGTTATTAACTTAGCAAAATCAACTTCATTTTCAGTGGCTGAGTTGCTAACAACGTCACAAATGTCATCTACTATATTAGTAAAGTTTTGCAAGACAGTTGCTGCATCTTTTGCAATCACTTCTGACAAACCGAAAGATAAAGTTTTTTCACTGGTTGTAGTAATTTGAAAATTTTGATAATATTTATGGTATTTCTGAGTACCATCACTATGCAAACAATTGCCTTTATTAGAGTTTTTATTTGTCAAATTATTTTTAAGAATTGCTTCAGCAACTTGAAATTGACCTAAAATTGAAGCTTCCTGCATTAACCTAAATTTTACAGCGGCTGATGGTAGCCTAGATATGTTTTTTTTTTGCTAGTTTGTTTAATACTACTTTTATGACTCCGTTGACACTATTCATACTCACGTTCATTGAAAGAAGTTTCATGATAGTTTCTCGAATGTCATCGCTGTATCTGCCATCTTAAAATGTTACTACTTCCTCGTCATCTAACAAAGAAACCAATTTTTGAAGTTCTTGATTCTCCTCTTTTAAAACATTTGTCTAATTACATAACAAAACAACTTCATCCTCTAAACTTATAACATCTTTTATACTGCAGTCATTAATATAGTTGGTTTTATTGTGCAAAATAATTTTTAAATGACTCACTTTTTTTCGCAGCTTTATTTTCTTGTTTTTTAATTCAGAAATGAACATTTCTGAACTAAAAAACAAGAAAATAAAGCTTAACTTCTTAAAAATTCCTATATCAACATTGATATAGGAATTTTTAAGAAGTTAAGTATTATCTTTATTTTTTTTTCAATTACGATATTTTATATTTTGTTTCATTTTTTAATGAATTTATTTCATTTTTTTTATTTTCCAGTTGAGTATTACGATATTTTATTTTTTTATTCAAATTTCTAACATTAAATAGTTTTTTTTTTGACTTTAAGAGTTTGTTTTCAATAATATTGAGCTTTTCTTCTTTTTCACAATAAAGTTTTTTAACATTGTTTAGTTCACTTTCAATTAAAGAGTTTTTTGAAATAAGTATTTGCAGACTGCTTGACATATCTTCAAAATCCTTTAGATGCTTAAAATAATCCAATTCTAAACCCATCATTGATTCAAGTTTCCTTTTTAATTTTTTTTTTTTTTTAAGCATTTTGTTTTCACTGATAAGGATTGTTTCTTTCAGAAACTTCAGAACTAATAGATGTATTATTAGGAATATTTGTCACAGGTGGAATAAAGGCTTCACCTAATAACAAAACCTACTTTTTATTTTTGCGTCGTTTCTTTAATTTTCTGATATTATCAACTAATCTATTTATCTTTGTAGCTAATTGTTTTTCACAGCCGAGTAGCTAAAAATTAAATTCACTGCAAAATTTACAATATAATGCATTGTTAGAGGTATCTTTTAACGTTAAATACCAATCATAAATTTCTTCATTAAACATTTTATCTAAACTATTTTTTCATAAATCAAGTCAAGAAAATATATAAATTTAAATCAATCTAAACATCATACCTAAATTGATATCAAAAAAATTAATGAACTATAAGGTTATAAAAAACACAAACAAAACTCAACGTTAAATTTGTGTTAATAAGTCCCTGTGTAATAAGGTTAACTATATTATAACTAATATATTATGGTTAATGCAAAAGAATTCAAAGACGCTCTGGATGCACAGGAGAGTAAACTAAGAATTGAATATGAATCAAAGATTAGTAATGCTGTAGCAGATTTGAAAAAAACAATACAATCATTAGTATTAACAGTTGCTGATTTAACTAAAAAGAATGAAGATTTAAACAACAAAGTTGTAAATGTTATTGTTCCTGCTCCGAATGAAGCTTGGAATATTGTAACAGGTATAAAATTAAATAAAACTCAATCTCAGATTGATATTATTAATGCAGTTTCGAATGAAAATAAAGAAATCGAACGAAGAGAGAAGAACGTAATTATTTTTGGTTTAAAAGAATCCAATAAAACTGATGGCGCAGATATAAAGAAAGATGACGAAAACAAAGTATTAGATTTATTGGATCAAGTATCAATAGATAAACTTCATATGGTTCGTATTTTTAGATTAAAATCTAAAAATGGTATTGCACCAGTAATTGTTGAGTTAAGAAATAAGGACATGAGAAATGACTTTATAAAAAAATCATACCGTAAGTTTAATGGTATTTATGTAAATCCTGATTTAACTGATGCTCAGAGAAACTTGGATAAACAACTCAGGGATAAATGTAGAGAATTAAATAAACCACTCAACCTAAAAGTCGATTGGGACCAAGTTAAAAGCTATCACGTAATTAGAAATAAACAAGTAGTGTTGATAAACAAATAGCAATTGTTGTTCAAGTCATCACAGTATAACACACATAATTTTAAACATTCTTTACATACACCTTGTCAATATATATATAACCAATTAAATAACCCTGATGCAGACACTGGAGGAAGTAATCATTTGAACTCAAGTGCTAATACACTGCTGGTAAAGAAAATGAATCAAGACCTTCAAAAAGGTTTAAAAACAGAAAATATCGATTATTTAACATGTTGGTATACAAATGCGACCTCTTTAAATAATAAATTTGACGAATTCATTGATGATATATCCAGATCTAAGGCTCAAGTTATATTTGCTTGTGAGACTTGGTGGTCAGCAATGTCTACTACTAATATTCCTGGTTATAATCTGTTTAGAAAAGATCGTCAATTTAGTCGTGGTGGTGGTGTATGTATTTATATACAAGAGAATATTAAATCTTATGAAATAAATGAAAAATATCTAATAAATGAAAATATTGAGCAAGTATGGTGTTTGATTGAAATTGGCAAAGAGCAAATCTTATGTGGTTGTATGTACCGGACAGGCCTTAGTAATAGTGAAAAGTGTATTGACATTATAAAATCATTAAAACAAGCATATGTACTCAAAAAAAATAACAAATGCTCTGGTATTTTAATATGTGGTGACTTTAACTATGCAAACATCAAGTGGAACGATGAAAGTTTTAGTGAAGTTATAAATGACAGTGACACAACAGCAAGTATGTTTATTGAGTTGTTACATGACTGTTACCTGCACCAAAATGTTATCAGTCCTAGTTTTCAAGTAAAGTTTGGTAGTGATACTAACATTTTAGACCTCATTTTGACTGACAATAGCAACAGAGTTTATTTTCTTGAACATTTTCCACCGTTAGGTGGTATCGATCATGGTCATCATATTTTGAAATTTCGATTTGGTTATGAAAATAAACTTAATTTATTAATATCACTACAAAACGAGGAAGAAAAAATTTTTGTGGAAAAATGGAAACTATAAAGCGTTAGATTTGTATTTTAATAACATAAACTGGATAAATGAATTTGAAGGACTAAGTGTTAATGAATGTTACGAAAAATGGCTTAGAAAATATGAAATAGGATGTGAAAAATATATCCCAACGCTAAATTTAGATAAAAACTCTTTTCAACTAAAAAATAACTCACTATGGATGACAACTGAACTTAAAAGCATGTGTAAAGAAAAGAAAAAATGTTGGTTTAGAAACAGAAATTCAGATTTTAAAAGTCTTTTAGAAGTCAATAAGTATAAAAAATTAAATAAAGATATAAAAAAACTTGTCAAGAAAAGTATTCGCAATTTTGAAAAAAACTTGGCACTTAATTCAAAAAGCAATCCTAAAAGTGTCTATGCTTATATAAACAACAAAACAAGATTTAAAGACTCGATTTAAATAACTACTGATAATCAAGAGATAGTAAACACTCGTAATGAATTCTTTGCTTCTGTGTTTATACAAGATGACTCACCAGAAGTAGTTTTAGATGACAATCTTTTAACAAAATGTTCTGATCCAGATTTTAGTATTTCTCTTATTCAGAAACATTTGAGTAATTTAAACATGTACAAATCAGTAGGTCCAGATAATGTTCACCCAAAAGTTTTAAAGGAATGTTCAGAATCTTTGTCAAGTTCTTTAGCAATAATATTTGTTAAATCGTTTATTACAGGATCTATTCCAAAGTTATGGTCATGTGCAAACGTTGTTCCGTTATTTAAAAAAGGAAATAAACTAGATCCAACAAATTATAGACCAGTTTCATTAACATCAATTGTTGGTAAAGTTATGGAGAGAATTATTAAAGATCATATGATGGTGTTCCTCATTGAAAACAATTTAATTTCTAAAGAGCAACATGGTTTTGTTAATAACAAAAGTTGTATAACAAACCTGTTAGAAACATTAGATTTAATCACGCAAGCGTATGAAGAGGATATTTCTGTTGATGTTTTATTTTTGGATTTTAAAAAAGCATTTGATTCAGTCTCTCACACGAAATTACTGAAAAAATTATTCAGACTAGGATTTGTATCATCTTTGTTAAATTGGTGTAAATCATTTTTGTCAGGCCGAACACAGAGGGTTGTAATAGGGGAATATTTTTCAAGTTAGAAGATGGTTACTAGTGGAGTACCACAAGGTTCAGTACTCGGACCTCTTTTGTTTGTAATCTTCATTAATGACTTATGTAGAGGGATTATTAAAGACACTAAATTATATGCAGACGATACCAAAGTTATTTCAATCAATCATTGTTATGATGATAATAAAATATTACAAGAGGATATTAACAGGTTAGTTAAATGGTCTGAAGATTGGTTAATTACATTTAATGAATCAAAATGTAAAGTCATGTATATTGGCAAAAAGAATCCAAGATATGAATATAAATTGAACAACTCTGTTTTAACAGAAACAATGATAGAAAATGATCTTGGGATTTTCATTTCAAATAATCTAGAGTGGAAATATCATGTTAATTCAGCTATAGGTAAAGCAAACAGAAAATTAGGCATGATCAAAAACTCTTTTGAGTATTTGGATGAACTTTCATTAAAGTTACTATACAAATCGTTAGTACGTCCCCATTTGGAATATGGAGCAACAGTTTGGAGTCCATTTTGGAAAAAGGACATTGACAATCTTGAAATCGTGCAACACAGGGCTACGAGAATTGAATCTTTAAGGGGGAAGTCGTATGAAGAAAGATTAAAGATACTTGAATTGCCAACTTTTTTTGATAGAAGAAGAAGAGGTGATCTGATTCAAATGTATAAGATCTCAAAAGGAAAAGATATTGTTAATTTTCATCATCATTCTTTAAATTTTGAGCTGGAGCGATCTAGTAGAAGTAACAATTGTAGAATACGCAGACAATTTACAAAATCAAGAATTCGTCACCATTTCTTTACAAACAGAGTTATAAATGATTGGAATTCTCTTCCACAATGGATATTAGATAAAGATAATTTGAACATTTTTAAAAACAGTATCGATAATTATTTCGGTTTCTGAACACTAATTTTTGTAATCGGCTGTCATAGTCTTAATTCTACGTAATTAAGACTCTACACACCTCAAGTGTGTACAGCACCTTTTCTATTCTATTCTTATTTATTTATCAAAGCAATCATTGTTTTGATAAATAAATAACCTTATAGTTAAATAAATTTATTGATACCGATTTAGGTATGATGTTAAGATTCACTGTTACAATAAAAGTAAGTTTTAAATAATATATACAATGTTATATATAAAACTTACAGGTAAGTTAAAATAATAAAAAACTTAATGATAAATATACAGATGATTTAATTAACAACACTTTAAATCTTTTTATCTACTTATCAGTAAATAAATAGTTTTATTTATTTACTGACTACAAATTTTTACCTAAATATAAAATTAGAAACAAATTACTTTACTGGAGTAATTTGTTTCTAATTTTATATTTAGTTTATATTTACTGAAGTCTTTAGTAAATGATTTAACAGATCTTGTTAATAATAAATACTTATCAAAAAAGTTCAGCTAGATATATCAACCAAAATCATACAAAATCAATATCAGCATTACAAAAATCTATGTATAATAATGTTCAATAAAAATAACAGATCTTTTTTTCCATATGGAAGATTGAATGGTAGAGTAACAAAGAAATCCGCAAAAAGTTATCACTTTGTTAAGCGCTTAATAAAACGGGGGTATTTCTTAAAATCACTTAAAAGAAAACAAAAAACCCACCCTATATAAACTTTTTTTTTTAAATCAAAAAGTTATGCACATAACAAATAAATAGCTGCAGAACCTATTTTCACGTGATTCCAGATGAACTATTTTAATTTACAAGTATTTACACAAAATTGAATCATTTAAAAGAGAATAACTTTTTCAATTCAAGAGAAAACTGTCGGAATCACATATATAAATGTTTTACGTTCTTTTCTGAAAAATAATACATCAATATATATATGTATATAATTAATATTCATGGGTGGGTTTTTATTCTTCGACACCTACATAAAATCACTTCCTTCGTATTTTGCACGAATTTTTCCAATTTGTTTTTTTTCCGCGATAAAAAATCACGTGACTAAACTCCCTACTTATGAGATTATTTTTGGGGGTTGCTTGCTTTTGGTTTCCCATCCCGGAAAATCGATTTGTCTAAGAAATTAACCAATATATATCAAACTTTCGTTCTTTTCTCATTTTTTCATTCAGCCCGTTTCTTATACTTAAAGTACTACTATAACTTAAAGTTGGGGAGTGAACTTCCAATTGAATGCTCATCCGCGGTGTTTTTTTTTTAAGACTTTTTATAATAAAAAAATCAGCACAAAAATCTTTATTTATAAAATGTTTAATGACAGTTTATTTGCTCTTAACCATAAACTAAAGTTTTCCAGTTCAGAATTCATTGTTCCGAACATCGATTTAAATTACTATAATTATAAAAAAAGAAAGACGCTCATTTCAAGGAGCAAGGCGAGCGCTTTTCATGAAGGTATATTTAACTTTTTACGTCGCTCCCAAAGACAGTATAACGAAAAGATAATGAGGAACTACATTTGAGGGCTACTTCGAGAGAGTGATTTACATTACAATTGTTAATTTAGAAAATATAAACATCGACTGCGTTTTTCTGCTTCTTGTGCTGTTTTTGTTTTTACTTGATCATAATGACGAAAATGAAAAAAAATTGTTCTATTTTCACAAAAAAACAAGTTTTCTTTGTGCTGCTGTCGTGTAAGCAAATTTGTGTTCAATGAAGTCATTTTTTTACAAAAACAATTGACATTTAACACTTAGAAGCCAGGAACAAAAATTGTTTTAGATTTGTAATTAATTTTTTTGAATAATCATGTTTTTTAGCTTTTGATTTTTTTTTTTTTTTTTTTTTTTGCTGTGTTTATTTATTAATTTATTATTTTTTTTGTTTTTTTAAAACTAATTTTTTGATTTTTTTATTGCTCGAAATAAGTATTTAAAGATATATTAATGATTTTTAAAGTATTAAAAATATTATAAAAGAAAATTATTTTATTCATTAACTTAACTTTGCTGTCTAAACTTTAAATTTTTGATGCTTTCATTTTTTTTCAGTTTATATAGTGAACAAATTTTAATATTCTTAATAGGGGAGACCGGGGTTGGTTGCAACAGGGGTAAGATGCAACAATGCGTTTTAAAGAATAATTTTTACATATTATTTTTCAATTTTTTTACATTATATAACTATAATTATGACACGCAAGTTATAAAAAACTTATAGTAATAAACTTAAAAATTTAAAAGTTATTGATAATTGTTTTTTTTCTATATAAATTTCTAATTTTCGTTTCAATGTTTTTTTGGGTTTTACAAAAAACTAAGAAGTATATGACAATAATAAAATAATAGTAAGTTAAAAAAATCTTTTTCAAACACAAAAAGTAAAAAAAAATAGATTTTTTTAATATGGCTAATTGTATGCATTGATTAGAGTGATCATGATGCCTACGGGGTAAGTTGCATCAAATTGCTCGGGGTAAGTTGAATCACAAAAGAACTGCGGACTTTATTAATTTTACGCACTTTTCTAAATAATCGACTTTTTTTTAATAACAAGACAGCAAAGAAGTTTTTGAAAAAAAATTATAATTTTAAAGATAAGACTATGTAACGTACATATGTATGTTATATTTATAAAGCATATGTATATATGTCTAATAATATAAAAGATAAGTTTATATTCTATGTTTATATTTATATTCGAGGATTATATAATCCTCGAATATAAATATAAACATAGAATATAAACTTATCTTTTATATTCAAAGACATATATATATATATATATATATATATATATATATATATATATATATATATATATATATATATATATATATATATATATATATATATATATACATATATATATATATACATATATATATATATATATATATATATATATATATATATATATATATATATATAGTATATATATATATATACAGTGTGTATATATATATACAGTGTGTATATATATATATATACAGTATATATATATATATATATATATATATATATATATATACAATGTATATATATATATATATATATATATATATATATATATATATATATATATATATATATATATATATATATATATATATATATACATTTATATATATACATTTATATACATACATACGTAAAAGTTATAATTACATTATTAAAATATTATTATTATTAAGTACATACTTAAAACATTAATAGGTATATAAATAAATGTAGCAATTTAGACTAAATTATATAAAATGATTTTTGTAATGTGTTTTTTTATTGTTATGTTATTTAGAGGTTTAATAAAAATTGTAAATGCGAACTTACAAGAGAAAAACTGAAAAAGGACTTTATCCAAAAGAAGTAGTAATAGAGGCAGCAAGCCACGTTATTGATGGAAGAGTAACATCAGTTCGTGCATCAGCAAAAAAGTTTGGAATCCACTACTCGACTCTTTCTCGTTATATAAAAAAAGTTAAAAAAGCTGTTGATATGGGAATGCCACTACCTTATCCTGGATATAAAAAGAATCAAGTTTTTACTTATGAACAAGAAATAGCTATTGCTTCATATATATCAATATGTTCTGATATCTATTTTGGATTATCACCATATGAAACAAGAAAGCTTGCATTTGAATGTGCAGTAAAGTATGGTATTATTTTTCCCAAATCGTGGTTAAAACATTCCATGGCTGGTCCTGATTGGATGAGAGGGTTTTTAAACCGACATCCAAGATTGTCTATCAGAACTCCAGAAGCAACAAGTCTTGCACGAGCAACTAGCTTTAATCGTGCTAATGTAGGTGTTTTTTTTCAAAAATTATCAGATGTTTTAGATAGGCATCATTTTTCTGCATCAAATATCTTTAATGTTGATGAGACTGGTATCACCACTGTGCAAAAACCAAACAAAATAATTGCTCGTAAAGGCATTAAGCAAGTGGGTGCATTAACTTCTCAAGAGCGAGGGACATTAGTGACAATGGTAATAGCCGTAAATGCATATGGCAATAGTGTGCCTCCAATGTTTCTTTTTCCAAGAAAGAAATTCTTTGATCACTTTATTCGTGATGGGCCAAATGGCTGCATTGGTGCTTCGAATGGATCAGGCTGGATGAATGAGGAGTGCTTTATTACTTACATAAACCACTTTATTCGACATGTAAAGCCATCAAAAGAAAGCCCTGTGTTATTACTTTTAGACAATCATCAATCTCATTTATCTATTCAATTAATAACATTGTGTAAAGATAATGGTATAGTTTTGCTTTCTTTCCCTCCTCATTGTTCGCATAAGTTGCAACCTCTAGATAGATCTGTATTCGGACCATTTAAAAAATGCTTAGCTAATGCACAAGACTCATGGATAAAAAGTAGTCCAGGGAAAACAATGAGTATATATGATTTACCAGGAATTGCAAAAATAGCATTACAACATTCTCTTACACAACAAAATATATCTTCTGGTTTTAGAGTGGCAGGAATATTGCCATATAATAAGGATATATTTTCAGATGCAGATTTTGCTCCATCATTTGTTACGGATCGTCCAGCAATCCAATCTAATGCAGCTATTGATATTAGTATATCAACTTCAACCTCAGATGCAATTCCATCTGCAGTTTCAAAATTTTCCCCTGAGGTTGTAAGACCGCTACCAAAAGCACGACCCAGGAAAGAAATACTCACTAGATCAAAGAGAAAGCATACAGAAGTACTCACAGATACACCAGTAAAACAGCGTCTTATGGCTGAAAAAGAAATTAGTTCTAGAAAGCGAAAATCTGCTAGTACTTCTGCATCAAAAAAAAAAACAATAAAAAAGTATAATTGTTGACTTGAAATGTAATGAAACTCTTTAGTTTCTTTAATGCTAGTTTGTTTTTTTATGAGCCTTTATTGCTTGGAAATTTTTTTTTTTGTTATCAAAGTTAGATTATTGTTTATTTTTATGAAAGTTGTGTTTTATATTATTTATAAAACTACTCTTGCATTTTTATAAATTGATTTAATGTTTACTGAATAACTAAAGGAATACTTTTTTAAAAAAACACTTAAAAGTTTAAATAATATATGAGCTTAAATAATAATCCTCATTATTTTCTTTCTTCAGTTTTTAAAGTCTTTGAATGTAAGCATTAGTTTACTAAACATGTCAGGTACATGTCAAGTCTAAAATACTACTTTTCTTTTCTTTTAATTATAATGTTTTGTTGCCAAATAGAAATTACAGATTAACTAGTAATTTTTATGTGAACTCTGCAAAGCTTATACTTTAAAAGTATTGTGTTGCAACTTGCCCCGTGCACTGTTGCAATTCGCCCCGGTGCGGGGTAAAATGCAACATATTTTTGTTTCACTATTGCGGAATAACTAAATTTGATATTTTATTTATCAATGTTGGATTAATACGTAACTTAAATCTATTTTATAACCCTGAAAAATAAAATCGAAAAAATATATATTTAAAGGGTATAAGTTACGTTTTTAAAATTTTGTTGCAACCAACCCCGGTCTCCCCTACTTATGAAATTTGTTCAGGTACTTAATGATAAGTTTTCTTCTTGTCTTTGCAGTCAGTTTATTCTGTTTATATCTGTTTATAATAACACAGCAAAAAAAAAAAATTATCTAATACTACTTTTTATAATTTCATTTTTTTTAAACTTACAGGTTTTTTTAGACATTTTTTAAGAGGTACTCATTGGTATGAAGTTACCGACATTTTCAGTTATCAAAATGCAAAATGAAAATATAACCATGGTTACCATTTCATACTAAAGTTTACAGAATTAAAATTTTTAAAATAAATTAAAATAATAAATAATAGTTTCTAAATAAAATTTATTTTTAAACATTTGTCAAACAACGAATATATCTCTAATAAATAGTCTCGATTATCCAAATTAATAATTATTTATAATAATTAATTATATTCTTGTTTGTTCTATTCTTTTTTTTTTTGAAAGAATAGAACAAACAAAACAAGTTAGTTTTATTCTTTCAAAAAAATTCTTTGACTAATATCAGGTTTTTATATATATACATATACATATGCATACAAACATAACAAAAATAATTATGCAGTAAATTTACAGGTAGATAACTATTAAACAGGTAACCTTTATTTTTCATCATGGCGATAATTTATTTTTTATTATTTTTATTTTACATTTGTTGTCGTAGTAAATAAATTGCTTTCACAAACACAAACAAGGTTTCTAAAAGAAGATAGTACTGATCTTATCATTAGAACCTTTTACAAACGTGTGTTTTTTTAAGGAACAACTACCCTCATGTTTTAAAACGACACAAATTGACTAACTTTTATTATTACTGGCGATCAAAAAAAGATATGTAAAATGGTTGCTTATTGCTATGGTATCAAATAAAAATTGCTCAAAATACCAAAAGAAACTGGGTTTACGCTGTAAAAAAATAAGTAAGAATGATTAAATAATGTAACTTTGCAAAACTATTCTAAAATAGTAAAACTGTGAATGAACTTGATATTTTAATAATTTTTTTTTTTGTAAAAAAGTAAATAGGGGAAATCAGGGCAACATGGCGAACGTTTTGAAAGCCCTGAGTTATTTCAAAACTATCAGTTGTGAAGCAATAATACTTTCTTGATATGTTTATGTTATTAAAATGATTCATTACCTACTTGAACTTTCAGTTTGCAAATATAACAATCTAAAATAAATATTAAAATAAAAACTTCATGAATTTGTCATCTGGTCACTTGACCAAGGCAAGATGACTTATTATGCAATTTTTGCCTCCAATTTTATAACATTTTAAAAACTACCATTAACTCTAACTAAAGTAACACAAAATAAACACACGTCGCATAAAACTACTTCTAAACTAGGTAAATTTGAAGGACACCATTCATTATGTGAAACCAAAAGTGAGGAATTTTTTTAGGCGCAAATAGTAAAACAATGTGTATAAATTTGCATTAATAGTATTTAAAAAAACCAATTAGTGTTTTAAAATACAAGATGCAAATTCAGTTTAGTTTTCACCCAAATTTTTGATTTTTTGTTGAATTGTTATATGAAAACTCATCTTGCCCTATTCGCTATGTTGCCTCGCTTTCTCCTACATACTCGATAATAATAAAATATAAAAAAAATTGAAAACTCAAAATCTAAAGACTTATTAGAAATTCAACATCATTCATATCATTACTTTTTATTAATTGGTTATACTCTGTTCCATGCAAAACAACAATAATTAAACATTCCTCTTAAATTGCGCGAAATTCATTTAAAAGATATAATAATTAAAAACCAACTAAGTATAAAATTTTAAGGAATTTGCGCAGTCGATAATTTATTCTGACTTCCCTATATAAATTATCTGCAGTCAATAACTGTCAAAAAGTACCAAAACTATTGGCGTAATGTATTGAGTTCGACCATATGTCGATATTTTAAGTCTCAAAATATATTATTTTGGGTTGGTTCAATGTTTGAACCAACCCAAAATATTGACTATGCAAACATAAAATGTTTGCATAGTCAATATTTTGGGTTTATTGACTATGCAAATATAAAATGGGGTAGTGCGCAATCAAAAAAATGTCTAAAAATGTATAGGCTACAAAAACACGCTTGACGTATCATATACTTTAAACAAAAACGAGAACATGCAAAACCACTTGTGAAAAATACGAAAATGATGGGTATATTTGAAATAAAATTAATCGGAATCTAACTTTGTATAGATAATACTTTTGCCAGCAAACTTTAACAACAAGTTTGAAATAATTATAAATGAAAAGTGTAATCTAAAATCAAATAGCAAAAACAACGTTGCCCCCGAAATGAACTAAACTCTCAGAATTTTGTATATCTTATCGAGAACATAAAATATGGAATGACTTTTAATAGGAGAATAAATTTACGTTGAAGTCCTAAAATTTATTCAAGTTTTAAACGAAAAAAAAGAAACTTTTAAAATTTGACTATAAAAAAAAAAATTTCTTTTATCGTGTTCTATTGTTTTTTTTATAGTAAAATTTAATTTGGAAGTTTCGTGCAATTTGGAAACTAAATAATTTAATGCTTTATATTATATCGAAACTGAAAAGTATTAAAAATTGTTTTTTTTTTCTAAGGCATACATTCCATAAATGATGTATGAGATTTCTAACAATTTTTCACCCCTCCCCTTGTCAAACTCTGTTATTTTTCTGGCCAATTTCTCCTCCTTTCCTTATATATGATGTCAGTTTTCGTATCTCTTTCCCCTTCCCTGTTCTTCGTCATTTTTTAAAATTGATTTTTGAGCGATCTATAAATGCAATTAAGAAACGGTTTGAAGCATTAACTAAAGAAATTATTCACAATTCAAAGATAGTTTTAAAGTTTTTCCTATTTGCTAGAGATGTTTAAAAATATTTAAAATTGTTTTTGCACCGTCATGCGGGTCACTCGTCGTTTAGAAATATTATAAACCGCCTTACGGGTCACGCGTCACGAATGGGTTAAAAATGGTACTAGGGGCCATCCATAAAGGACGTCACCAATTTTAGCCAATTTTTGACCACCCCCCCCCCTTTGTCACAGGTTGACCTTTTTCCCTAAACCCCCCTTGAAAAAGACGTCATAAAATCCTGAACCCCCCCCCCCTATTTTTAACTCCAAAAAAATTTATTTCATCTCGCAATGATGTTTGAATCTACTGCTACACCTTTGAAAAATAAAATTAAAAATATTCTCATACATTATGTTCATAAAAACACATGTTTACGTAGTTTTCCATGTTAATTAAACTAAACTAAAATATCTATAAAGTGACGTCCTTTTCTGACAACCTCCCCCCTCCCCTTGTCCTTTTTTTGTCTTTTTTAACTCGACCCGCTCCCCCCTCCCTATTTGGATGACGTCCTTTATGGATGGCCCCCTAGATAAATTGCGAACTGCGAACCGCGAACTTGTAAAATGCAAACTTTTTTGCGAACGATCGTTGTTAATAATGTAATGTTTTATAGCGGAATATTTTAATATATTTTAAGGACTTTTAAGAGAAAAAATTATTTAAAAATAAATAAAAAGAAATTGAGAGAAAATAGAAAAATACAATACAATTTTTTTTTAATTATTTAATAGACTCTCTGCCTAAACCAAACCCTCAGTCGATGTAGCAGCACTCCATTGCGAATCAGGCTATAAGATAGTCGATGTGGCAACACTCCGCGCATGATTTACAGTTAAAAACTAAAAATTTTATTTTAAATAAAGCTTTAAAATAAATAATTAAGAGTTGGAGAGTTTTTTTTATTATTATTTTTATGTTAACAATAATGGTCTTTAAAATATAAGGTTTTGGTTCGCATTTTACCGGTCCGCAGTTTGCGGTTCGCATTTTACCGACAACCTTTAAAAAATGAACAACAGTTGATTTTGTTTACAAGAGTTATTTTTGTTTACTTTGTTCTTTAAAACTTATTTTTGCGTTTAATGTCACGATTTAAACTGCCATTACAGTGGCGGAACCACTGGACGCAGGACCCTGCGTTGCGGGGGAAGTGGGGCCTACCAGCTATAGGGGGCCCTCATGTAAATAAAGTTATGCTCTCAATAATATTTATACTATAAAAGTCTTTCCGCAAAAAAAACATTCTTTTGCGGGGGGGGGGGGGGGCAAATTTTGAAGTTCCATTATAAACGACAATCATGACATGGTTGGTTAACGGCAATTTAATATATCCATACATTAAGCCACATAGTTTGTTTTAATGTTTTTTTATAAGTTTCAAAATTTAAAAAAGATTTTAAAACAAGAATTTTTCTTACATTAAAAACAGAATTTTAAAGATTTTTGAATTAAAATAGTTTTTTATATTTAAATTATAAAAAAGTATTCATTTATTTTTTATTGTTGTTATTCAACATAACTAAATTTGTTCAAAAAAGTTTTGGTTTTACTGTCACAGTACTTGCTAGCTGCAGTTTTGTTAACAAATGGCCTTAACGTAACATAACCAACATTAATCTCTTTGGCATTGAAAATGTTCGCGTAACTTTTGAAAATCAAAACTTGCGTACTCAAATTATTTTTTGTTTAAAAAACTTTAATTTTTATAACGATCGTTTAATAAAGTTTCATTCGCGGTTTTAGAAACATTTAAACGCGGTGTTTATTAGTCTAAACTTGAAACTAAATTTTTCTAAAATAGATTAAACGTTTAGTTGGTTTTTATTTAATTCTTTCCAGCTTAAAAAGTAGTTTAATTTATTCCATTGTTTTTTTACTATATTTTCTAAATATTATAGTTTTCGGTAATTAAAATCACGGTTTAAAACTGCTACTTATGGAGAGAGAGAACAAAACTTTTTACAAAAAAATTGAAAACCATTTAAAAAAAAAGTATTTTTACTTAAAATATTTGTTTCGATATTTATTAACATTTTATATAAAAAATTTTGATCGTTTAAGTAAAATTTAAAGTCGGTTTAAAATTAAGTAAAAACGTCAGATAAAATATGAAATTTCGAACTAAAAATCTTCGAAGAAAAATTCTACTTAAACCATCGAATTTTTTTTTTGATGACGACGAATTTTTTTATTTTGTTGATCTCTTCAAGAAACAATGGCGAAAACCTTAAAAAGTTATTTTTTTGTAAACATTAATTTGTGTAAAAGGTGTATAAAAAGTGCAAATCTAATAAAAAAAGTTGTTTTATTCAAAATTCAATCAACTTAAAAACTTATGACTTTATCTTTAATACGATATTATTTGAAAAGAAATTGTTAATAAAATAAAAAAAATTAACATTTTATTTTAATTTGCATATTTAGAATTTTTATTTAATTCTTAAACATCACAAAACATAAAATAATTAATATAAGTAAAATATCAAACAAACATTTATTATTTATTAAAACAAATATTTATTAACAATATTATTTAAAAAATTATATATTAAGAACATAATAATTAAAAACTGAAAATATAATATTTAAAAAAAACAACAATAAATCATGTAACGTAATTTATAATTTTACAAGTATAATATTATTATTAATAATAATATATATGAAAATTTATATATTATAATAATATATTTAATAATTTATATCATAATTATAACTATTAATATATTTGAAAACGAATTATTTGTAAAATATTTTAATAATAAAAAATTAAACTTTTAAATATTAAATCTAATAAACTAGTAAAATTAATTTGTATATTTAAAAACGTATTTATTATAAAATAATACATTAAATATTTCATTAGTTATTTATAGTTATTGTTTTTATTTAATATATTTAAGGTATTAAATATTTTAAAGTATTGTAAAGTTTTCTAATTCATCGAGGTTTTTAAAATATTTTCCACGGTACACGATACAAAACTTCTTGACATTCGAACAACGAATCCATTCATAAAATTCATTAATAAAATCAATGTCGTGGTGAAGTGAAAGATATAAGTTTTCACAGAGATTAATCCACGGAAGAAAATTTTCTTCAAAATCTTTTTTTGTTATTAAATAATTTGGGATCCATATCGTCAACTCTTCAATCTTATCTTTTGGTTTCCATCCATCTAAATTAATTGCATGATAAAAGTTGACATTGCGAACATTAGTTGAACATTGTATTAAAAGTTTTTTTTCTTCATCACTTAAAATAATTTTATTAACATGTAACCTCGATAACTTTCTTCCAGATTTTACGTAATGATTTATGAAATAATTTTCGCAAGAAGTAAAGTAAGAAGTTATTCCATCGTGAATCGAAATCCACAACTTTCTCTCCTCGTTCATCAACAATTGATCGTCGAAAAACAATTGATTTAATTTCATCATTAAATGATGATTGACTTTCATAAAAACATTCAATGAATAATTTGTAATCTTTATAGTAATCACTTTTACTTAGACGATCTAAAGTAAAAATAAATATTAATTATAAAAATGAACAAATAATAAAAATAATAATCAAAATTATAAAATTATATACATTATAATATTCTACATATTCATACATATAATTTTTATTAACTAATGATTGAATAAAAAACATACAATTTTTTTTTTTTATTAAATAGACTATATTTTATACAATAATATTATATACATAAATTTATATTAAATTAAAAAGATATAAAAAAATAATAAAAGTGTGAAACCTTTAGATAAAATAATTCATATGAAAAATAAATATATATAAAAATGTAATATAAAATATAATAAAAAAGACAATTTTTTAATTTTGTTAATTCATCATATTTCTAAAACAAAATAATTTTAATATAAGTTATAAATTAAACATATTTAAAATAACATAACAAAAATTAGAACGGTTGTTCACACACATAAAAGATTCATAATCATGAGACATTTACACATCAAAATCAACATAATTTCATCATTAAAGCTACAAAATGTAATATATATAATATATAAAAACAAGCAACAAACATAAGATAAACCGATTGAATTTAAAAATTACAATAACATCACATCAAACGACATTTTGTTTAAAAAGTAAAAATTAAATCCATGAAACAATCATTTCAACGCAAACAAGAAAATAATTCCTCATTCACAATTGTTTCATGTAAATCATATTTCTCTGAAACTTTTAGCAAAAGAAACAGGTTTTTTCTAAAATATCAAACTTAGACGAACGATTAAAAATAAACGGGTAAAAATGCAATTAAATAATAGCTCAGTATGTTTTAAAATTAGTATGGCATAGGTACTTACATACCATTATCATACTGTACTAGTTTTTTTGCATACTAAAGCATGCCAAACATTTTTTAAAGTATAAAATTTGTAAATCAATAAATTCTACGCGATGAAAATATATTTTTTGTAGCGTAGAGTTTTTGTGACGAAGGTCTTACCTTATACTTCATAAAAGAATTTTTTTCAAGGTTTATAAATATGCATTTTTTTTTTTTGCACCACTAACATTTTGAAGGCAAGTTGATTTATTTTTTAACATATTTTCTAAATCTTAATTTATAATATTCTAAATCTATTTTCGATTTACCTTTCCATAAAAAAAAACTCACTCTTTCAAACTCAATTATCGCATTTCCAAGAGATTAAATATAAAAAAAGTTTGAACATTATAAAAACACGTATCTATTTGCTATATTATATTTAAAAAAATAAGCTTAAAGATAGAAATCAAAATATTATAAAAAATGTTACATTAAATTTAAAGGTTTACACATTTTAGCACCTTAATCTTGAATATTTATAATATAATTTAACTAATATATCAACAATAAAAAAATACTTATTATCATCAAATTTACACGAAAAACAGTCGTCGTAAGTTAAGGTTATGTAACAATATAAATTCTGTTTTAAAACAAAAACTTTTTTAATAAAAACAAATAAACGAATATAAAACTGAAGAATACTTACTTACGCATTTTTAAAAGTATTTGTGACCAGTGTGAAGTTTAATAAACAATGGTAACAGAATAATTTCGTACTTTTTTCAAAAAAAAACAAAACGTTTGGTTTTATATACATAAAACTCGATGATCGAACTTCATAAAAATCTTTTCACAAATTCGAACAAAAAATTTAAACCAACCGCTTAGTTTTATAGAATTATATCGTAACTATCGCAACCGTTTAAAATGAAAGTATTTGTGAGTTCACAAAAAAAAAAAACGTTTAGATCACCTTTTAAGCTTGATAACACGTCGAATAATAAATTATACATTATTTTATACAGAAAATAAACTATTAATTCTATTAAGTATAATGATGTGAAATAAATAAAACGAAAAATAAAAGTAATAAAAAAAAATTTAGTTACTGTTATTTTTTCTGACGTTATAAACGTAATTTAAACTTAGCGTAATCTAAATATAACGTAATAATAAACCAGATGAAAAAACCACAAAAAAAAAAAAAAAAAAAAATAGTGAAACGCATGTTTTTTAAACAGAGTTTGTAATGTGTTAATTAATATTAGTATACATATTATTATATATTAGTTTGTAAATTAATATCAGTATACATATAAATAAACAATAAACCGAATAAAAATTAAATAATATAACTAATTTTATTAAAAATTTCTCATTATATTAACGTAACAAGACATTTGTCTTGTTATGTTTATATATATAAACTTTATATTATATAATTATATTATATAAACTTTATATTATGTAAACTTATATTTATATCAGTTATAAACCATATCTTTCACAAAATAACTTTCTTTTGCCTAATTTTATTTTTGCTTAGAGACGTTGTTTTTTTTGTTAAACACGTGACAAACAAGAGATTGAGAAAAAAAAATTTTTGCTTAAAAAGTATAAAAAATTCACTAATTTTAAAATAATAGTATTTTCTATAAAAGCTTTGATCTTCAAAAAAATAATTAAAATTAATTACTTTTTTGAAGATCAAAGCTTTTATAGAAAATTAAAACAATAAAAAAATGGATGTATTTATCCTTGTTCGACGGAGCATATACCACAAGAGCAGATCTTCTTGTTTCATTCTACTTCACTTTTTATTTTGACAACAATCATTCAAAAAACAAATCATCTAGTTAAGTTATCAGTAAAGCTAAATCTTTACTGAAGGCCTTACAATTCTGTTCAAAAGTATGATTTTGTCTTGCATCCTCTATAAATTCAAGTTGGATGAGAATTTATATCCAAATTAATTCATGGTCCATAAATTGCTTCACTAATTGAATTAATAAACTAACCTTATCCAATAAAATAACCTTTTGTCTTAATTGCTAAAAAAAATAAAATTAATAAATTTCAACTATTATACAAATTCATTGAGAATAATTTATCTGAACTATGATGCACTTGTGTTATCTTTTGCAAATGATGGTTTGTGATCAGATTCAAAACTTTTATTTAAGACACACAAATTGAGATCTGGTCAAGGCAAACACAAGTTAATTTAAAAACAAAATTTCTTTACAAAGGTATTTATCTCTGCTTGAGGAAAACTACAAATAATAATAGTACTAATAAAAATAATAACTGCTTTTCTTTGAAAAGAATGATAATTTACAAATAATTTCATCAAGTTGTTTTTTGGTGCATAAAAAAAAGCCATATAACTTGTAGATGAACAAAAAAGCGTTTTAAAAAAACCTAAAGTAAAAGTAAGCTAACTTAAAAACATCTAAAAAAATCTGTGCCTTGTGATTTTAAAATCAGAATAACTAGAAAATAACTTGGAAATTGAGTAATATTTTACACAATAAAAATTATTTATACAATTATTATTACGACAATATCAGAATAAATATATAGTGAAATTAAATCTATTCTCTACTTAGTTACAATATATTTTAGTAACATTATATTTGTTAGATTTGTTTTCTTTTTAGTTTTATAACTATTACAATTTAAAACACTTTCTCGTAACTTAGTAAACTGAAATGGTGAACTCTTAAACTGTGATTAATCTTATCAGTTTTAAATTAAATCTCAAATCAAATTTAGACAAAAGCAGATTTGCTTTTTATTTGAAATTTTAATTTACTTAGGTTTTTGTTTTATTGATTGTTGATATTAATTCCATATACATTATTGTACCAAAGACAATGTAGATTTAAACTGTGATTTAGCTTAAACCTCACCTATTTATGTGAATAGAAATCTAAAATACTATATTTACTATAACAAAATTGAGATGGTGTTAACCTAAATACTACTAGTCTACTTTGAACTATGCTATTAGATACTGGGATAAAATCTTTTATTTTGCATAATTAAGTTCACCTGGCCACTGTTTTAATTCTTATTTATACAGGATTGATTGTAAACTACTTTGACTGTAAACTAGATAACTTAAGAACACCAAAACTAGTTTGTTTTAGAAGCAAAGAAGTACAAAATAATTAATTTTCTGACCGCCTGATGAAAACGAATGAGAACAAATATTTGCTTTAGTTAGTTTTTGGATTAAAGATGAACTATTGAAGTTAAGTGTATCCAATCAATTACAAAGGCAAACTTATACCGTTTTCAAAAGAGTAATTATAGATCTGTCACAAAAGGAATTAAAATTGCTTGCTTACTTTGTGACATCATTTTTCTGATCTGGATATTTTTGACCAAGACCTGGCTTATTTCATTTACTATATAATGAAAGCAGATGCTGAATAAAAGAATATCAAAATTCAGCTTATAAAAAAGTGAAGCAAAACCGCCTACAAAAAGCAAAGAAGATGGACTGACACACCTAGATTTATTCCAGATCGATTAATTAATTAAAGAAATAATTCCAAACAATATTCCAAATGGTTTCAAAGATATGATTATTCAAACTTTTTCCTGAATAGTTTAGTTAAAGTTGTTACAAAGAACTGGAGAGGTTTTTTCATAACAAAAAAAAAAAACGTGGTCAAATTAACTTAAATTTGTAAGTTATAAAACATTTATGAAACATGAACAATTATAAAAATGAAAGGCAAAATAAGGTAGTACTTGTAAGTGCTTAATACACAGAAGTTGCTGTTAAATAATTTTTGGAAAATTTTCCTACTCAACCTAAATTTATTAGGACCTCCTCCCCCTATTTATTCATTGTTCCGGCAAAAATAGAATATATTAAAATAAAAACCAACATTTTTTTATTGACCAACGTTTGCCACTGGCCAATAGAGAAAAAAATATATATTATTTACTAAACTAATTTTGTCAAAACTTATTTAGTATAGTAAAAAAAAAAGTAAAAATAAAAATTCAAAAAAATATTTAAAAACATTGAATAAAAAAGTCAAATTATGATTCTAAACTTCCTCAATAAAATTTATCTATTAATGATGTGCATTTGCTCATACATACAATGCTCATACATACAATACAGTACATACATACATACAATGTATGTACAATACATACATACAGTATACATACATACATATATAGTATGTATACAGTATACATACATACATACAATACAATACATACATACAATGCTTATACATACAATACAGCTTATACATACATTTGCTCATACATACAATGCTCTTTACTTCTGTTTTAGGAAAGACCATAATTATATTGATTCTGATAACTCCAACCAAATGATTCAAAAAAAAAAAAAAATTTGAGCATCTTTAACATTTGCACTTTTATAATTCAAGTAATCCTAGGTAATATTTCAACAAATTTTCAAGATCGGATCAAACTTTTAAAGAAACAGTAAAACCAAGTCAGCATCTAAACTAAAGAAACAATTTGATATGGTCAAATGTGTTCTCGTTTTGTTAATGTCAAGTTACTCTCAGGTCCTTAATACAATGAGGGGTGGACGTGAGTTTTTATTAAGATGTAATAAATAAGAAGAGATAGGAAGGGAAGGAGGGGACAGGAGAAGATAGTCTTAACAGACAGATGATTGGAAATTTTTTCTCTTCTTATTAGTGAGTTTATAGTTTTTATTTTTCAAGACTTTAAAAATAAACTGGTCTTAAAAATTGGCAAAAAAAAGTTGAAATTTTTTGAGATTTGAGATAAAGATTCTAATATAAGTAAAATTTAATAAATGAGGGGACCTTAATTAGCTTAGGGTTGATGGAAAAATTTTTCGAAAATTTTTAAACACCAATTTCTGTGTATTAAGCTCTAAGGAGTACCACCTTTTTTTTCACAATTCCTGAATTTCTGAATTCCTGCACAATTCCTGAATTCCTGCACAATTCCTGAATTATAAGTAACAAATTTTTGTAAATTTGAAAAGAAAAAAAACTTTTTGTAAAAACTATAACTAAACTATTCAGAGCAACATAATAAAAAGTTTAAATAGTCATATAAATAATAGTTTAAATATATTATTTATCTATTGTATTATTTAATCTTGATTCTTTTAAATTATCAAAATAGGAAACTTGACAAAGTGTTAAAGGCTACAGTAAATAAAAGAAGAGATTTATCTTCTTTATGTGATGTTATGTCTGCAAAGTTAGGAGACTTTATTACATTATTCTGCACAGCACAAAACCAAGACTTAAGACCATAAGACAAAGGTTTAAGACCTAAGACCAAGACATCACAAAGTAAAACCAAGGCCAAAAACAAGACTTTAGACAAGACATGGATCAAGACTTATAGATGCTCAACACAATAAGAAGTCATGCTAACATCTGCATATATTTTATTACACTTTTAGCTGATGTTCTATTTTACCATTTATACATTTCGGAAAAGTACCCATTTTACTTTTACTTATGAAAATATCAAAATAGAGTAAACCCTACTCTGATACTTTTGTTTATACTATAAAATTGGCTTTTTTAATTAAAAAAAAACCAATGTTATAGTATAAACAAAAGTATCAGAGTATGAGGGAATGTGCTTTATTTCTTTTTTGTATTTTTACAAAGTATATGAAATATTCTAAACACACACACAAAGAAAACACCTTTTTTTCTATTGCATTAACTAATCTTGATTCTTTTGAATCATCATAAATAATTTCACCTGGCCACTGTTACATTCCTAATCTATGCAAGTTTGATTATGAACCGTAGAACACAAACATTTGTTTAACTTAACAAATTTTGACTTAACTTTGTCAGCCATAGCTTTCTTCATCTTCTCAACATGTGAAACAAAAAAGTCAATCAGTTTTTTGCATATTAACCATTTTAAATTAACATTTTTCTTGAAATTAGGAAGTATTATTTTATTATTACAACTGTGTTTCAACTTACATTTTATGATACTATGATTGAACAACCCTCTCTTAACTATATAACTTCAAAACACAAACCTTGACAAAGTTCAGCGCTGTACTACCAAGGTTGTGGTGGGGATCAAAAACGGAACCTCATGCTTATGAGGCAAGTGCTCCACCAGTACACTACAACCACATTGATAAATAATAATTTTGTCTATTAGATATATGTTAACAATATAATATTATGTAATGTTATGTTGTGTGTGACATGGGAAATTAATGTTTACGATTATTAAAGACTTTTTCTATAGAAATTTTTTTCTTTATAATCAACAAAAACAAAAATTTGCTAGAAAGTTTATAGAAAATACACATTGCTCTGTCTACTAATAACAAAACTTTTTAATTTATCTCTTCTGGGGTAAAATGGGTAATCAATGCCAATTTGTTTTAGGACCCAAATTATATTACTATGATGCATAAAAACATATGAAAAAAATCCAGAAATGACATACAATAAAAAGAAGTAAATAAAAAAGAAAAAGGAAAGGTTGTGTAAAAAAGATGAAAGCACTGAGAAAATCAATGCTAAAGAAGATGAAATATCAGAGTTTGATAGAAAAAGAACTGAAATATTACTAAAAGATAAAGATTTTGTTGTTATAATTGAGAAGTGTACGAGAACTAGCCTTGTGGCTGATCTGCAAAAAAGAAAAAAAACTTTGGTGAAAACATACTTAAACGGGAAGGAAAGAAGGAGAAAGAATTTAAGAAAAATATTCTTTTTTATTCCATTTAAGCAAAAAATGACATCATTAATATCAAAGATTTAATTTTAAGGCTAAGGTAAATAAAAGAAGAGATTTATCTACTTTTATTTACCTTCTGCTACAAAAGATGCTGAAAATCAATGGAAATAAAAATTGAAATAAAAAAGATTGTTATTGAAAACATTTTTTGTAAAAAAAACAAGCAATAACAGAATAATAAGTGAGCAAATAAAAAATCTTTTCTGTTGATAACAAACATTTTATATACTGAATGCTGATGAAATTGTTGTTTACAATCAGATATTCTAGTTTCAGGGTTAAATGTTTAGCATTTTTAATCCCGTAAAGAGCAACAACAAAAAATTGTAATAATTTTCTTGCAGAGTCTGTAATGTTATGCTTGCATAGTTCGGAGAGTATATAACAATATTCTGCAAAACTATAGCTTTTTAGACCAATTAATTATTGCTCAAAACCAAGACATAAGACTTTAAAACAAAAATCAAGACCAAGGCATCACAAAGTCAACCCAAGACCAAAAATAAGACTTTTCACAAGACGAAGATCAAAATTTAAACTCTTAGATGTTCAACATAATACACAGTTTGGACTTATGCTCACACCTTCATGTATACTATTAGGCCCTTAGTTGATGTATTATTTTATCATTTATGCATTTTAAAATAATATGCACTTACTTTTACTTATAAAAAGGTCAAATTATTACTTTAAAGTAGCAAATATAATAAATGAACAAAAGAATTAAAAAGTTTCACAATAAAAAAAATTTTTTTAAAGGAATTTATTTTCAATTTCATGTTGTTTTTGACTATAAAAATTCTTTAAAGATTTAAATTCAGCATACAAAATTTATACAAGTAAAAACAATAATTCAATATATATATATATATATATATATATATATATATATATATATATATATATATATATATATATATATATATATATATATATATATATATTGAATTATTGTTTTTACTTGTATAAATTTTGTATGCTGAATTTAGGGGTAGTCAATTTTGTATGCTGAATTTAGGGGTAGTCAATTTGAGGAAATTTTCAAATCTAAAATACCATACACTCTAAATTTGGGGCAAATATTAAATAACAACTCCCAAAAAAATTGAGCTCAACAGGACCACTTTATCCTTACCCCCTAAGCACTTTTTTAGAAAAAAAATTCTTAAAAACCTTCAAAAATTACCGATTTCACAGGTACAGGGGGGAAGTTTAATTACAAAAATTTGAATTTTTTTTTTGGGTTGCTCATTTTCACCTATATATTTGAGTAAAAATATATGGTATCATAGTATTGTTCAAAAAATATTTTTATTTTTGTATTTTGAATTGAAAAAATTAGAATATACAATTATATACTAACCGCGTGTATGCTACTAACAAAAGATTATAACTAATTGTAAAGAATATATACTTATAATTTTTTTAATTAATAATGTAAATATACAATAAACTTTAGTAATTTCTATGAGGTGGGAATTTGACGGGACCCAGCTATAGTAGCTCAAAGAACAATTCAACTGTTTTATTTGTTGCATTAGTAAATTGTTTTACAGCAATCGTCTTAAGCTTGATTTTTAAGATTAGTAAAAATTAAATTAATTAATTTAAATATGTATAAAAAAAAAGAGCGTGGTCAGAAAACAGAAAGTGAAAGAACACTAAAGTCTAAAAAAAACCTATTCATTATCGAAGAAGCAAAACCAGCAATAAAAGGTAATATTTAGTTTTATAATGAATCCCTTAACCTAAAAACTTTAGCTAAACTTTTTATTTCTTCTTTTTGGTAATTAAGGCTGTCAGCTTCCAACAGGGATGGAGATACTGCAGCACTTAGCTTACAAACAATCATTTTAGCCAAGAACATCAAAAAAAGCCACTATTCTTGCTTGTCCTCTTCAAAAAAAATTTCAAAGATGTGCAATAGAAAGTAAGTGTGTATGTATTTTGTCCAAGTTAAAAGAGCCATGGATTAAAGCTGGATTTTCTATACTAAACGATCAAAGTTTAGTGAAAAATCTTTCAAATCTGGTCAATGTATATTCACAACTTAAGAAGCATGAAAAAAGGGGATCCGCTGCTGATTTGGCAAAGCAACAAGAGTTTAAAGTTTACCTGAACAAAGTATTTTGGGCTGGCATTCCTGATCTTAGAAATACAATTAAAAATGATAAAAAAAGATCTGAATCAGACAAGCTTGAGGATTTGGAGTTTCTGGAGGACCAAGAAGGGGAAAGAAGATTTATGCTTGGATCAGATGATAAAAAGTACAGAAAAATTCCTTTAAAACCAAAAAAAAAAAAAAAAAGTTTTCAAGGCTTTATAAATAACTTACTTACAATTTGTAAGCCACTTAATAAGATTTAAAATAAAAACAGCTAAATAGCAATGTTCACTTACAATTTCATTTTCTCATATATTTAAATTAAATTATTAATTATTAAATTATTTTGACATTTTTAGGCAACAGTAGTAGCAGAAAGAGAAAGCAGCGTGTAAAACAACAATATAAAGAAGTAGAGGGTACAACTAATGTTGATACAGATACTAGTGAGGACTCCTCACGTGATTCTGATTTTATCCCTGGAGAGTGGTTTGAAAAAAAACCTTTTCAACAAAAGGTCACTGCTGAAATTCCCATAGATATTTTTGCTGGTAATGTAGCCCTTATGGCTACAATCAGTGATATTTCTCCAAATGTTTTGCATAACGTTACAGGTGCAATTCTAACTCAATCAGGAGCTGATCTGACAGATGTAGCCAGTCTACAGCAGCTAGAAAAATGAAATATGCCAATCGTAATATATGCATGATATCAAAAGAAGATGTTCAACAAGCAATGAATGAATATCCATACCCATGCATAGTACATTTTGATGGCTAAACATTAGTTGAACTAAACAAAGGAAAAACAATTAAAACCAATAGACTGGCTGCACTTGTTAATATTGAAGGTGAAACACACCTACTTAGAGTACTACCTTTAGCGTCATCCTCTGGTGAAGATCAGTGCAATGGTGACATTCTTAAGAAGTACAACCTTGAATCCAAAATAGGAGGAATATGTTTTGATACTACTGCAAGTAACACTGGGTTAAAGAAAGGTTCTTTAATAAGAATATCCAACAATATAGGCAAGTATCTTTTACTTATTGCATGCAGACATCATTTATGTGAACTAAGAATGGTTCATTTTTGTAATTCAGTTTCAGATGAACATTCCACAGGACCAGATAATCCTATGTTTAAAAAATTAAAAACTGTTTTTGAATGTCCTCATTTTAATTACAATCAAACAGAACTTATAAAGTTTGATTGGAAAGCAGTAAGGGAAACCTTTCTTGAGAAAGCTGCACAAGAGTCTTTGAACTTTTGTCAAGAATACATTACAAAAGAAAAAGAAAATAAAGATTTTATCAGAGAAGATAGAAAGGAGCTTGAAGAACTTGTTGTGAGTTACCTTTCTCAGTCTTCAGTAACACTTAGAAAACCTGGAGCAGTTCATAATGCTAGGTTTCTTTCCAAAGCACTTTACTACCTAAAGCTACAGCTTCTATCCAGCAACCTAAAGCTTACTACAGCTTCTATCCAGCCAAATTGAGTTTGTAAATCAGAACAATAAACTCAAGACAGAAATCAGACTAATAAGTGAATTTATAGTTTGCCTTTTATGCCAAATGGTATTTAAAGGCTAATGACGCTATTAAAGCTCCTTTTCTAGATATAAAAGCAATACACCAAATGCAACAGTACCAAAAACTTTGTGCCAAATCAGATGATGTTGATGCAGTTTCAAACTCTCTATACAGACATAGTTGGTATTTAGATTCAACAATTATTCCCCTTGCTCTGTTGGATGATGATTTGTCATTTGAGGAAAAAGCAAACCTTGCAAAAGTAATTCTAACTTTTAAAATGCCAATTTCAACTTGGTACAATACTAAAATTAAATCAAAAATAGATATAGAAAGTAAAACAAAAATGGGAGAAGAAATTAGTGAAAATCCTTCTTCCCTTGCTCTGTTGGTTGACGAATTTTCATATCTTATATTTGATATAATTGGATTAGAGGAACAAAGGATAAAAGATTGGCTTTCGCTTCCCCCTGAATATTGGTTTACCCAATCTGTTTTTAAAAACTTTCAGAACTTTGCCAAATCTTTAATTGTAGTAAATGATCATTCAGAAAGATCTATCTTTTACTATCACCAAATATTGTAATTTTTTCAATTCAAAATACAAAAATAATATTTTTTTAACAATACTATGATACCATATATTTTTACTCAAATATATAGGTAGAAATGAGCAACCCAAAAAAAAAAAAAAAATTTCAAACTTTTGTAATTAAACTTCCTTTTTGAAGATTTTTGAGAATTTTTTTTCTAAAAAAGTGGTTAGGGGGTAAGGATAAAGTGGTCCTGTTGAGCTCAATTTTTTTGGGAGTTTTTTTTTTTTAATATTTGCCCCAAATCTAGAGTGTATGGTATTTTAGATTTGAAAATTTCCTCAAATTGACTACCCCTAATATATATATATATATATATATATATATATATATATATATATATATATATATATATATATATATATATATATATATATATATATATATATATATATATATATATATATATATATATATATATATATATATTTATATATATATATATATATATATATATATATATATATATATATATATATATATATATATATATATATATATATATATATATAAATTATTACTTTGAAGTAGCTAATATAAGAAATGAACATAACAATTAAAAAGTTTCACAATAAAAAAAAAATTTTCAAGGATTTATTTTTAATTTTATTGTTGTTTAAAGTCCATGTTGTTTTTAATTAAAACTTTAAACCATAAAAATTGTTTAAAGATTTAAATTCAGCAAACAAAATTTATACAAATAAAAACAATATATAAAAATAATAAACTACACAATTTTTAGAAATTATTGATTACTTTATTTTAAACTCTTTTGCGTTATTTTTGTTTTATATCAAATGTTATTAAAAATGTTAATCAAAACAATTTTTGCTCTCTAAGAGTATTTTCAGAGTAGGAAAATGATAATATTTTTTTTCACTCATTAACTCTTTTTATTTCTTACAAGGTGAGAAAGAATTTTACATGTTAAAGGCGTTTTAAAGAAATTTGAATAAAAGAAAAATTAAGTTAACTGTTAAATACTTTTTAAAGTGAACATAAGTCATAAATATTTCTTGTATTCAATTTTTATAAAATATTTAATGATGACTTTATTTTAGGCCTTTTTGTAATAATTTTTGTTTACATATATACTTTTTACATATATGAGATTTAGGCAAACAAATTGTGAATTTTATGATTTTTTTTTTCCTAAAGAAGAACCTTTAAATTAACTCTAACTTAAGAAAAATAACAAACACACACAACTATAAAAGTCTCATCTAAAAATAGCCAAATTTATATAACCACCTTCAGCATTTATGAAGCAAGCATTCATCACACAATGAATTTAATTACTTTTTCTTATATTGTTTTATAGAAAGATTTTTTTAAATGTATAATTTTGCTTACCCTGCATTCTAGAGTATTTATCATAAAATCAGTTAAAATCAATAGATGTATATAAAAATTGCAATAACTAATTTTTTTCATAAACTTTTAAAATGCATCTATTAAAAGATAAATAGATGCATTTTAAAAGTTTATGAAAAATATATAATACCAGACATTTAGTCAAAATTTTTTTTGACTAAATGTCTGGTACTAATGAGGGTTTTTTATATCAATTATCTTTATAAAGCCATACAATAGCAGTACGCTGCTGAAAACTAAACTGAAAAAAGATAATTATATATATATATATATATATATATATATATATATATATATATATATATATATATATATATATATATATATATATATATATATATATATATATATATATATATATATATATATATAAATATATATATATATATATATATATATACAAGAGAGAGATATATATATACAAGTACAAGAGAGTACAGTTCCAAGACCATAACTTCAGACTTTCAAGACTAAAACCGTTAAACATGAATTTAGAGTCGATTTAAGACTAAGCCTAAAGTCTCCAGACCTACATCTCAGAAAAGTACTTGTATTTCTTTAGTAAACCCTATTCTTTGATTTGATAAGTCATTGGTTAACAGAACATTGAGTTAAATGTTTAGAACCTTGTTCTTCTCCTTATGACCTTTTGCTAGTCAGATTAAATAAGATTTTTTAAATCTTCTTCTTAAAGGTTATTCTCAAATTATGTGTCTGTTTTTATTTGAATTCTTATTGCCTTTTCAAATTCAAATTATAAAATCAAATTATATAAAAACAGTATCACACACTTGATTTTAGCAGATGGCAGTATTAATGGGTATGACAAGCTCAAGTGAGGTTAGCAAGTAAAGCTTAGCACATTTCTATATCTCTTCTCTATAATTAGCATTACCATTAGCAAGTTTTTTATATTAGGCAGGCCTTGCGATAAAGCGTCGGGCGATGTGAATTTTACGTCGTCCAAGAGCGATTTTGCGTGTAGCTAGGGCTATTTGCGTTGAGCAAAAAAATTTTTGTTTGAGTATATTTAAAGATATTTTTGAGCGGAATTTTAATGAAATAATTTACGATTATTTTAACATTTAATAAAGTCTTTTAAAAACCGCACGCAGTTGGTATTAAAATTTTGAATTACAAAAAAAAAAAATATGCTCATTATTTACAAGTAGAAAAATTTAGATTAAAAAAAGTTTAAATCTTTTTAAGCTAACATTTTAATAAAATTAATCAGCAATAGCAAAGTTGTCGATAAAATTGAACAAATTACTTTCTTTTAGTTTTAGATTTTTAACTTAAATATTTATTTTATGGGGGTTTGTTAGGTTTTAAAATTATTCCATAGATTTAAAAATATTTATTAACTGTTAGACGAATTTAAAGTATTTAAGAGTAATTTCGAGGAAACATTTTAAGGATTAATATTAAAACGTATTCTACTTAATTTAATAAAAAAGTACAGCTATTAAAATTTTTGTAAAAAGTGACTCGAAAAAAATTACTTAAATAATAACAATTGCTTTTTTTTAAAAAGTTACCAAAACTCAACGAAGCGTGCTCAAGAACAGCTGCTGAAAAATAGAACATCAATAGTTTTTCAAATAATTTTTAATAATAATTTTTAAGAATAATTTTTTCGCTGAAATATTTTTTTATACCTAAAAGATTTTTATTCTAACATTTTATTTTATTTTACCAAAAATAAAATTCCTTGTAAACATTAAAAAGCTATTCAAAATGTTCGTTAAAGTTTTTTAATAATACGAGTGATTGTGCTTATCAACCGATTTATGAAAATAAATAAAAATAAATAAATAAAAAGATATATAAAATCGCTAGTAAAAATATTAGCTATTGCACAGTTTTTAATTGTACAATATTAAAATTTCTAGTTTATTACTCTCTGACTTTTTAAAAAGAAAAAATAATTATTTGAAAAACTTATGTTTTTTATTCTTTTAGTATAGACAAAATGTGTCAAACGTCAAGAAAATAAACAAATGTTATTTTCTCGACAAAATATATATATATATATATATATATATATATATATATATATATATATATAACAAATATATATAACAAATATATATATATATATATATATATATATATATATATATATATATAATATATATATTTTAGACAACTTGGTCATGGCCATTAGCAAGTTTTTTATATTGCATATAGTTTTTTATGCGTCGCACAGTTTTTATTTATCACAAGGCAGAAAAAATAAAACTTTGATCTCTAAAAGTGTTTTTAGTTTTTTAAGGTTATAAAAAAAAAAAAAAATTAAAATTTAAAAAACAAAATTTTTTGGAACTTTAAGTTTGCTGTTTGTTTAAAAGGCATCCTTTTCAAAATAATCTCAAACTTTATTAAGTTCTAGTTACACAAATTTTTTATTATAAATTCAGTAGCACATATGCATAAATATAAACTTTATTAATGTGCATTTTTTATTTGCAATAAAGTTTACAATGTTAAAATTATCATAAAATAAATATAAATAAAAAAAAAAAAATTTTTTATAAATAACATTAACCTAGTCATTTGATTAGAAAAAAACACTTTTTTTTCTTAAAAGATACATCATATATATAGTGTCACTATGACATTTTTTTTTCTGAGGTGTGAGGTTTATAGGTGTCTTAAAGTTGTTTCAATTAAAGAAAAGAATTTAAGTTAATTGTTAAAAGCCATATAAAAGTGAACTCAAGACATAAATTTTTCTTGTGAACAATATTTATGAAATATTTATGTCTCAAAATCAAAATATTGTAATAAAGTCTATACAACCATTTTTATAATATTTTATTTATAATAATAAAAAAGACATTTGGTTCACAAAAAAACATTCATTTTTTATTACTTATGCAAACTTGAAAATTTTTAAATTATGGTTTGTTTCCTGAAAAAAAATCTTTTTATCAACTCTAATTTAAAAATAAAAACTAAAAATAAACATAAAAATAAAAAACAAAAATAAACATTTTAAAATAACCACATTCAGCAATAGAAAAGAAAAAAATGGAGATACAATGAATTTAACTTTTTTTTTTTGAATTTAGATAAAGAATATTTTTTTGAATTTCTTTAGAAAACATGCCTAACATTCTTAAACATACCGTTTATGTTTAAAATAATGTCTTATTTAATTCAAATAACAAAAATGTTAAACAATTAAAACTATAAATTATCAAAAATTATCAAAAATACCTTATTTACATTAAAAAATCTACTATTAACAAAAATACCTTATATAATTAAAATTTAAGTAAAAAGTTCTTTATTTTTTGTACATAATTGAACAACTTTTGTACCTGATTGAACACCAATCTTAAATAGGCTCACAATAACACAAGAAAGTTTTAGAACTTACCCAAAACAGAATACAAAATTAAAGATTCTTCATGGGATTTTTTTGAAGGATTCAGGTTACCAAGAAACATTATTAAACTGTTTTGGTTTTTATTGGCTAATCCACAAATCATTGATAAACAACTCTTCAGACTCTTATTGACCATAATCTCATCACTACTTAAACAATTATATGCATACACAGATGCACAAAACTCCATTATTGTCAAATGTGCGAATTGATAATAACTACCAAGATCTGTTTCAATCTTTTCTATAAATCCAAAATACTTATCTTCATTTTTATCAAAGTCACCTATAAAAGCATGAATCTCTTTTTTGGAAAAAACTATTTTATTGTTCACAAACATTTTATATGCAATTTTACAAATATTTAAAATATACTTTTTATTGGAGCTGTCTTCTATAATCTCATATACGAATTTGTTGTTTTTAAAAATGTGTTTTCGTATAAAGTACAAAAAAATATTTGCATACAAATCTGTCATTGTTAAAAAAGAATTTAAACCCATATCTTTTGAATCATTTATGATTTTACACATGGAAGATAAATAAAAAGGAATAGATGCCATTGCTTTTGCAATTGGAGATTCCTTTAAAATTGTTTTTATAACTTTTTTTTTTTCTTCCATAACATGGTTTTCTACATAATTATTAATTCCATTTTCATTAAACCCCATTATTTGAACAGTCAACTTATCACTATATTCTGTAGATATACTTTGGTATTGATCTATTGCATAAACTCTACCAGCAATTACATGATTGTACTTTAGAATTTCTGCTAAAACATTAACAATCGGGTAGTTACAAGTCAAACTTGGATTTAATAACTCGTTGAAATATTGAAACTCATCTAATCCATCAATTATAAACAGTGCAGTATGACTGCTTATGTTAAAGTTTACAATATCTTTGTAGAAAACATTTAGTAATTCATATATATTTGAAATATTTGAATATTGATTAAGTCTCCTGCATTCCAAATAAAAAACAAGTTCAATATTTTTCCAAATTAAACCATTTGACCAATCAAGCAAACATTTTCTAAGCAACCATGTTTTCCCAATACCAGCTATTCCAGATATTAATAAGACTGATTTTTCTTTCGTAAATATTTCACTATATTGTATTGGTGTATAATGCATTTGTTTTTCAAGGAATTTCTTTCGTTCAACACTTAAAACAGCAGCCTTTGAGCGTTCCACTTGAGCATTCACTGCATCAACAATACATAGATCAACAAATTTATGATTTAGATCAACATCTACAGATGATTTTATTAGTAGTTGATGTTCATTAATTTTCTAATAATATTTTAAATAATACTTTTTTAATTCCGCAGACGACCTTGACAAATCTAATTTAAAAAAAAAACAAAAAACATCTTTTTAAACCATTATCACGATTTTGACATATATATATATATCATTTATATATATATATATATATATATATATATATATATATATATATATATATATATATATACTCATATAGTGTCGCTTTAAGAGCATTTTAATGTAAAAAAAGTCTCTTACGACTACAATTTTAATTACCTCGTCTCTTAAGCTGTTTTTGATTGTCGTCGAAATGTCAAAGCAATTAATTTATGCGGAAGTACATTAAATTTAATTGTTTTTTAAAAAAATTTTAAAAAACCGCAATTATAACGACTAGAAAGTTTTTTTTAATTAGTGGTGTTTTTGTTATTGATTTAATAAAAAACAATTTTTAAACATGCGTAAATGTTGCTACATCGACTATCTTATAGCCTGACTCGCAACGGAGTGCTGCTACATCGACTGACAAATAGCCTGACTCGCAACGGAGTGCTGCTACATCGACTGACAAATAGCCTGACTCGCAACGGAGTGCTGCTACATCGACTGACAAATAGCCTGACTTGCAAGGGAATGCTGCTACATCGACTGACAAATAGCCTGACTCGCAAGAGAGTGCTGCTACATCGACTGAGGGTTTGGTTTGGCCAGGCAGTCTATCAATTAAAAAAAAAATTTAATATTTAAAACTTTTTCTGGTCTGGTTTATTAACGCGCTCTTTAAAACTACAGTTTATGGGAAATATTTTTTGATGCTACGCAAGAGACATGCAAGACTATATATATATATATATATATATATATATATATATATATATATATATATATATATATATATATATATATATATATATATATATATATATATATATATATATATATATGTTCATTAATTTTCCAATAATATTTTTGATAATACTTTTTCAATATATACTATAAAAACATGGATGTAAACATGCTAAAATATATATATATATAGCGAGGAACAATAACAAACAGTATATACTTCAGCATGTTAGGATAATCTAACCTGACACTATATATAGATATATGCAGTTATTAAATTTATTGATTTATTAAGTGTACGTGTTACCCAGCAATTTATTATTTTGTTATTGAAAATTATTTATTGTACCAATTGTTTATTAAATACTGAATTTTAATATTTTATCAAATACTGGTACTGGATAGTAACATGCATTAATTACTTTTTTTAACCAAAGTTATTTGTTTCTACTACAACAGCTTAACATTCACTATTATGGTTACATTAACTATATTTATATAACGTTCACTTATAACTATAACTAACCAAATATGAAATATTAACCCACCTGGTAATAATTTAGATTTTTTTCCCTTCATGTTTGCCTCCCCCTCCCGCCTAAAAATTCTGTAATTTTTCTTTGCTCATTTTTAAAAATGTTATTATCTATCTGTCATGTGTTGTTCAATCATCATGTGGATCAATCAATATAATTTTTTCCTTTTTCTTGGTTAGTTTATTATTTTAATTAAATGTATTAAAATTGGTTATTTCATTTTCAAATTCATTTCAAACACTCAGTGGCTGATTAAGGGAGGGTTTTTTTTTTTGTTTTTTTTTAATTATTCACCTCCCCAAGGCCTGAGGGGGCCACTACAGTCGAGAAAGCTACTCATTTTTTTGCCTTTTTTATTTTTTTTGTTTTAAATTGTGGTACAACCCTCTCTTAACTCTTTAATTCTGAAACACGAACCTTGATAAACAAGATCGCTACGCGGAGAAATTAAGTTGAACGCGGTATTTCCAGGGAAGTGGTGGGAGTTGAACTCCGAGCCTCTCGCATACAAAATGAGCGCTCTTACCACTACATTTAGGATATATAAAATGTTATTAAGGACTTTTTTGTAGACATTTTAGCCTCTAGCACATAAAAAAAAATCCAAAAACATTAATAGCCCCAGACCCCAAAAAGTATTAATCTGACACTAGCAACATTTTTTTTTAAATTTATTAAGGTGCTCCAAGCAGACCTAATGGCTTCTTGGAGCACCTTAACAGTACACTGCCACAAGAAGATTATCATTTAATAAGTGACTTATTAAATGGCCTAAGTTAGCTCTCTGTTTCCAATTTCACCAAAAATGTTTGCTTTGAGTACATCTATAATAATAGACGTGTAGTAATATCTATAATAATAATAAATGTGCTTTATCTATAATAATAATAATAAATGTGCTCTATCTATAATAATAATAAATGTGCTTTATCTATAATAATAATAAATTTGCTTTGAGCGCATCTATAATAATAGATGTATAATAATATCTATAATAATAACAAATATGCTTTGAGATCATCTATAATAATAGACGTTCAAACTTATTTTATATAATTGTCATCATGAATGACAAATAATGCTTTTAACATTTTGAGGTTATGAAAATAACCTTTTTTTTTTAATCAATAAATGTGAAAATAAAGAGCTTAATGTTGGGTTTTAATTTGAATTAACGACTTTCTTTTTCTTTTTGGTAAAGGATTATTTTCAATATCTATGATATTATTGTTGTTAGATTAAACATTACCATTAATTGGACAAACTGAAAACTGCAACTTGATTGTATTGTCGTTGTAGTCAAAATCTCTGATAGACAGATTATCTTTTCTGCGACCAATTGGACATTGTCTTTCAAAATAGTTTTTAAGGTCATCTTGTCAGAACCTCTCAGAAAAAACAAATTAAACTTCTTTAAATGAATTGCACTGTAATTTGCAAACCTTCATAAGTTTGTGAAGAAATAAACATTTTTGATTTTGAGCTTTCATCAAAATTTCCTTGTCGTTGATCTATAGATTCTTTCCACAATTTAAAGTATAGGAGAAAGTTATCTAACCAAGTAAATCGTGAATCATCTACTATTTCATATGGTTTTAAAAATGGCTTTCTTTTTGTTAAATATTCAGCACTAATTTTTACATTTAGACAATCAAAAAACATATCCATCATTAAACAAAATTGCTGCTGTTCCACCAAAAACTGCTGTTCCAGCAGCTTTTGGTGGTCCAAACTGCTTTAAAACATTTCCGACTGTTTCACTGTAAAGTGAAGCTCATAAATATAAAGATTAAAAAAATCAATTCGTTTTTTCAAAGAATCATAAATGAATCTGTCTCTAGTATCTACGTTAATAAGGTCATTATTCCATTTCTTATTTGCATCATTAGTTGGAATAGGAACTTTAAAAATGTTGATACCTTTGTGCCTTCTTGAGGCTGAACAACCAAATATTGCACAATTTTCACCAGGCATATCAAAAAAAATTATTTCAATCAAAACACAAATACAACTTAGTAAAATAACAGGCAAGCGCTAGCAACAACAATCTTTTTGTGCAGGTTCAGAAGGCCGGAAACAAGAAAAAACAGTATGAAAGAGTTAAAACAATACCTTATTGTTCGCTTTTAAACTATTCTTTCTTGTAACTATGATTACAATAAGGTATTTTAAAATATGCAACTGACGCAATTAAAATTTCAACTATGTAAATATCTTTATTGAGTAAAGTTACATTTACTAGACACTTTTTTGTTATGTAACAAAATCTCATAACTTGTTATGTTAGGCCTGGACTTACACCAGGACTTACACCAGGACTTACACCTGGACATTACACCTATACACCCGAATGAAGATGCAGCTGTTACATTGTTTTGCATGTTTGTTGTTTTGTTTTTATATATAAACTATAAAAAGTTTAGTTTGAAAACTATATAGTTTGTTTGAACTCATCCATATTTAAACAAATTTTTTTTTTAATAGTACGAAGTTAGAATGTAGATATAGATTTGTATGTTACATATAAGTGGTTATCATGTGTGATTGAGATTTGATTTTAGAGTTCATAAATATATATAAAAGCAATAAAAGTACTAACAACTTTTGACATGCTTTGTTCATGTATTTTTTTTGTGTTATTTTGTTATGGTCTCAAAATGACGCTAATTCCGGCCATAGAGGGAATTTTACTTTTTGGAAATTTCGATTTCGTCTCAAAGATACTTTTCATAAAACTTTATTTTTAAAAAATATTTTTCCCTACTTTTTACATCATTTTTATATCAATATTATATCACCTAAAAAGATTTTTTTGTTCAATCATTTATTAGGTTTACTCTTATTTCAGTAATAAGTTAGTCTTTTTACAGTATTTATTAATATATTATTTATCTGCTGCTTTTCATATCATTATTATTATTGAGGAGTTTTTATGCTATATTTTCTTACATTCATTATTCAGCTTTTTTTAAATTTTTACATGCACAATTTTTCTTTTTTAAGTATTATTCAGAGAATTTCTTATACCCTTTACTACATGTTTACATTTTTGTGGGTGACATTTTTAATGATTTTTGTGCCAAAGTTTTTGGCTATCATTGATATTTAATTATTCTAATGATTTTGGGTTGCGCAAGTTACTCATTTCTTATTCTTTATGATTGGTTAGCATAATTTGAATGAGGTATCTATGACAGCATTAGAGTTTATAACTTTAATTTATTGTGCTTTCATGCTTTCTTTTGGTAAGTGATTTAATTAGTTATTTTTATTTATTTTGTTTAGATCTACACTTTTAATATCATCAAAAAAATATTGATTCTTTACAAATTTAGAAATGAATTTTGGCTGTTTTAAGGAGTCTTTTTTTACTGCAATATGGAACAGGCGTAAGTCGCAGGCGGTAAAGCATAATTGGAATTGATTTGTCTGACAGGATAAACTAATTATTAGTGCTGACCGTCATCGAAGTGCCAATAATAACAGACGCAACTCCAAGGAGATGTTTATTCTTTAATTGCTACACATATTATGTTTACACATTATCGTTAATGTTTTTTCTCAAATGAGGCTTTACATTTTATATGCATAATTTTGGTCAATATTTTGTTTTGCATGTTAATAATATATTTGATGAGTTTTTTTGCTCATTTTAATTTTTTATAAAAAAATATTTGTTTTTTCAATATTGTAAGTTTTGCTTAGGTGTATTCCATGACTTATTATATGTCCATGTATAGATGTGCATCATATGAGCACTTTTTAAAATATTTTTCTATAATTATTTAATATTATCTTGTCAAAAAAGGTATGTTCAAAAAATAATTATCCTCTATTCTAATGTACTTCATTTTTCCCATAGCCGTTCACTGCTATTGTGTTACCATTCGAAAAATTCATATGCCAATGTTTTTAAGCAAAAAGATAGATAACTTCATAGATTGCTCAATATTAATTTAACTTATTAAAGGACTATTAATTTGACTTAATATAATTTTTTTCACATTAAGTTCCCATTTAGTTCTATCATTCAGTTAGAAAAATATAAAAATAAAGTTACCTTATAACTTTTCAGATTTATAATTACCTTATAACTTTTCCTTATAACTTTTCACTTTGTCTTAAATAATTTATATAAACTACATTTAATTTTTTAATTTTGAAAAGATTGCTTGTTGGTTGTTATAGTTACCCTTGTTAATTAAGGCAATATTACCTAGGCTAGCTATAACAACCAACAAGCATATAACATTGTAGCATAGAGTCTATGACCTGATGTCAACAAGTTTGTTTTGATATATTACCAAAACTTATGGTAAAAAATAACTTCTTAACATACACACTTTTAAGGAAAACTAAGGGTAAGGAATTAGAAACATACAAAATCATGTTGTTGTTTCTTTCATATTTAAAAATATTCCTTTAAACATAGTCCTAATCAGCTTTCTCAAAATTTAGGTTGAAAAGCAACTTCTTTAGAGTTATAAGGTTCACATGGAACATGTAAGCTAGTTCTGTAAAACATCAGTAAAAATTTTCGTTTTGTAAAAACCTAAATGTCTAAACTTTTTAAAAATAAAAAGTTTTTATAATTAACAAGTAATTATATTATTTATCTGCTGCTTTTCATATCATTATTATTATTGAGGAGTTTTTATGCTATATTTTCTTACATTCATTATTCAGCTTTTTTTAAATTTTTACATGCACAATTTTTCTTTTTTAAGTATTATTCAGAGAATTTCTTATACCCTTTACTACATGTTTACATTTTTGTGGGTGACATTTTTAATGATTTTTGTGCCAAAGTTTTTGGCTATCATTGATATTTAATTATTCTAATGATTTTGGGTTGCGCAAGTTACTCATTTCTTATTCTTTATGATTGGTTAGCATAATTTGAATGAGGTATCTATGACAGCATTAGAGTTTATTTTCGTTTTGTAAAAACCTAAATGTCTAAACTTTTTAAAAATAAAAAGTTTTTATAATTAACAAGTAATTAACAGACTAAAAAACGTTGTAGCATCAGAAAAAAATTAATGTTCTAATTGTTCTATTTTAATAATTTATAGTTATAGTAAATTTATTATCTAATAAAATAACTCTTAACATGCCCCACCTTAATGGAGACCTAAGGGTAAAAATTGCACACATGCAAAATCATGTTGAATGTACTATTTAAAGAATTTACATATTTATAAAAATTTACATACAATGTTACATACAAAATACATGTTTGTTAAATATAGTTGTATATAATTGAACAAAATACTGGTTATTATATTTAAATAAATTAACTTTAATAATTACTTTTTTTAGCAGAAAAACTGGCAGATATTTCTGGTGAATCTAAAGTTTCTAAAGAATCTATTAAAGTTATTACTTATAACAAACAAAAACTTTCACATTTAATAAAACTTTATAAAGCTAAATAAATATATCTGTAATTTGTCCTGTGTCTTTTTTCTTTTAAAAATTAAAAAATCATTAATAATAACTTGTATATAGTTGTATAAATTTCAAAACATGTAATAATTTAATATACTGATATCCGAAGTGTGCATGATCTAGATCTTTTATTTATAAACATCAATAACACAGGATGAGCACTAAAAGTTCTAAGAATATTTCAAAAACATAAATTTTTATTTAAGGATAAATATATTTTTATAAAAATTTAACCAACACCAATACATTGTGAACATTATCACTTTATTGACTAAGATTCATTGATTAAAAAATCAAACCATGTATTAAAAAGCTGGAATTAAGTAACAAGAATCTAAAAACTTAAGTATAAAATCAAAAAATTTAATGCATATTCTATTTGACAATTTGACAGTTGATTAATTCTATTTGGCAATATGACAGTTGATTGTACAAAGCCAACAAAAAAATAGTTTAGCTTCTTTGAAATTGAATACAAAAATGATAATTGACATTATGTACTCTGGCAAGTAACCAAATTAGCTATTATTCCAAGGAAAAAATGGTCTGCCTAATATTATGTAATTCCTAAACACAAAACACCTTTAATAAATTAAAGCTTTCACACACAATACTTTTATGAAAATAGTTAAAGATTTTAAACTAAGGAGCAATATAATTAACATGACTATTTAGCTACTTTCTTTTTTTTTCCATTAACAAAAAACTTTAATATTTTCTTTTTGAATGCTTCAACAACTTCTTCATTAACATAAAATTTTTAATGTCTTTTTTATACCTTTATTATTTTGAAGGCTGAATAAGCGTAACTTTTATAATGTGAACAGACATAAATGCAAATAAGTGGAAGTGCGAACTTGAAATTTGTGTATTTTTAGCCTCCTGTTTGAAAGCATTTGCTTTTCTGACTGAAAATAGGCTGTTTCTGACTTGGTCCGTACACAAAACAAACACCAGCATTGATGTAGTTTTGGTAAGGATTTTAGTTTTTAATCTCAGAAAAAAATGATGACTTAAACTGCATCATTTTTAAACTTCTATGAGCCAGTGACAGACTTGAGGGTTCCTTTAATATCTGATATAATTTTATTTTTGTAGGGTATGAGGTTGTTCGTGAGCGTAAAATCTTGTATGTCATCTAACAATACCTTCTTTTAATAGTTATATTTTATTTTATAAAAAACAAATCTTTCATTGGATTCATAAAATTCAAAAGTCAATAAATACTTATGTTAACAACTATAGAATCAAGCAGACATAGTTTAAATAACTTTTCAAAGGCTGAAATCAAAACATATGTACACGGATAAAAATAATTTTTCTTTTATGATTTGACATCGCTAAGATAAAAGCAAACCTAATATCAATTCTAATAGGTTTAGGACTTAAAAAAACTTTTTTTGACGTTTTGACGTCATATATATTAAAAATCTGCCCAGTAAGTTTAACACTATGACACAGATTCTAAGTATATGTGGTTGGATTGAAGGAAGTCACACACCAATCATTCCTCCATCAAAAGATGAAAATCCTTTGGCTTTGAGGACCAGATTTGTTTATTTATTATGTTTACCCTAATGGCATGATTCTAGGTGATGGCTTTTGGTTCTATTTAAATTTAATTTAATTTTTTGTTGAATTTTAGCTTAATATTATAATTTATATAATTTATAATTTATTTAATGTTATTTACATAAATAATTTATTATAGATAAATATTTATCTAAACAACATTATTTTAAAAAGTAAAACAGATAAGTATACAACTAGTATTATAAAGTTTTTATTTCATCAGACTTTGTTTCTTATCTAAAATAGATATTGTTTATACATAAACGATTTTAATATTTTGTTTTGAAACATGTTAAAATTATACTCTACAAATATTATACTTTCTACACTTTTCATATTTAGTATATTTAGTATATTAATAACCAGCAAGTCTGAAAAATTTAGATTTCTTATTTAAACATTAGTGTTACCTCAATCAGTACTTTGGGATGCTTTTGAATTCCCTGGTGAACAAATTTTTCCTGGAGCAGTTGTCTTAGGTGATTAAGGCTACCCCTGCAACAATTGGCTCATCACACCTTACAGTGAAAACTACACAGTTTCTAAGTATTGGTTCTAAGCTAAGCATCAGTTCAATGATGCGTACCAAAAAACCAGATAAGCTATAGAGTGATGTTTTTGGGTTTTGAAAAACAGCTTTTACTCTCTGCAAGTACAAAGTCGATTTTTTAATTGTAAAATGCTGCAAAACCTTGTGTGTGCTTGCAAGATTCACAACATGTGCAATAAAGTTGGTGATAAGGGAAGATCTTTCAGTTTTACCTGCCACACCCTTGCCAATACAAGCTAGAGACAACATTCAAGTTGAAACTTGATTAGGAACTTGCAAGAATCAAATACTGCAGCTGTTTAACTGATGTAAATAAAAAATATTTTTTAAATTTTAGTTTTAAAGAATTTATTTAATTAAAAGTTTTTTTTTTTTTAATAAATTTGAGTTTTTCTCTTAATAATATCTTAATAGGTAAATAAACTTTTTTTAAGTTATATGGGACAGGTGATACCAAATACAAAGAGAAAGGTCTTTGGTATTGGAAAGGAAAGTAAAAAAATATAACAATATTATGTAATTTCTATACAAAAATTTATTTACTTATTTTGTTCTGTTCAGGTATGTGCTAGGTTAGAATTAAGTAGTTTTGACATTTGCTTTATTTATGCGGTAGTGGTGTAGTGGTAAAACACTCGCTTCATAAGCGAGAGGTTCCTAGTTTAATCCCCACCACGTCCCTGGTAGTACTGCGCTCAACTTGTTTCTCCGCGAAGTGGCCTTGTTTGTCAAGGTTCGTGTTTCGGAGTTATAAAGTTGAGAGAGGGTTATAACCACTATTAAGTAACCTCCTCATCTGCAGTGGCCTTCTCGGCCTTGAGGATGTGAATAACAAAAAAAAAAAAAAAAAAATTATATCACTACACAAATTATGTTTACACATTAGGATTAATGTTTTTTTTCCATTTTTAGGCCTTTCATTGTTGTTAGCATACTTTTTATTTTGTGATCGGTTTTTTGTTTTATAAGTTTTTTGTCTGGTGATGCATTTGTTGTATATCTTCGTTCATATTGGTGTTAATAAAACAAATTTTTTTCATTATTTTTTTTATTTTATTTTTTTTTATTTTTTATTGTTATTATTGATGAGTACTGTTTTGGGTGTATAGCCTGTCTTATTTATTTTTTAAATATTCTTCTATTAATCTTTATTTTTGTTTTGACAACTTTTTCGCCTTTGCCTAATTTGTTTAAAATTGAATTGAACTGCTTAATTTGTTAAAAAATGAATTAAAATTGAATTTAAAAAACTGCTTTACCTTAATTAATTAATTTTGACCCTAATTTGAGTAACTTATATTGAAAAAATCTTTAACCACATACTCGTCAGCAGCTATCACATTTTGCAGATCATTAAATTAAAGTTAGAACATAAAATAATCCTTAATAGAAATATAAAAATTTAAAACATGTTTAAGCAACAAGTTTTTGATACTTGCATTGATACTTGCTACAATGAAGTTCTTTAATAAATCTCTAATAAAGACCATTTCTTTATGATTAAGGTTCCATTGTTTAGGCATCTTAAGGCATTAAAAATTGAATCTAAGACTGAGCTCGGAGAAGTTACTGCTCAAGAATAACTTCAAGTTACACATCTTAAAATTAAGGCTCGGGTATTTAGGCGTCTTAAGGCGTTAATAAAGTCAAAGTTAAACTAGAGCACAATTTCAAATCACTTGCGAGATCTATTTTTAGATTTTACATTAAAATGCCAATTACATAAAAAAGTCATTGTTTTATAGGGCGGCCTAAATTTTACAATGTAGTTACAAAATTTCAGAGTAATTACATTGTAAAGTTTACAATATTGTAAAAATTTTATAGGATAGAGCCAAGGATTGTTTTGTTTGACTAAGAAAATCTGATAAACATGCTGGTCTATAATTCCACTTTTTTTACTTATCTGACTTTACTCAACCATGAGCCTTGAGGCTCTTGATTTAGTATTTTTATGTATGTTTTTTTTTTTACATGATTAGTATCCTTATGTATGTTCTCATTTAAATGATGATAAATGATGTCTTGATAAAAATACTAATCAAATTTTTATAAATATTTAAAATTAATATAAAAAATTTATAAATTATTATTTTTAGTAATAATCAAAATTCCTTCAAACTGAAAAAAAAAGAAGCAGTTTTAAAATGAAGAAAAATAAAAATAAAACAAAAATAACCTGATATTGAGTATTTCCAAAAAAATGAATAGCTGATATTTATAAAAAGAAGACTCATAACCAAAGTCAAGACTGCTAACAAAAGGAATTTTGTTTTTAAATTTGAAGATTCTAAAAAAAAAAACATAAAAAAAAATTATAATTTTATTAAAAACTTATAGTTTTATAAAACATTTTTACCTAAAAAATGTCATTAATGATCATTATTCATTATGTTATCCAGAATATTTTATCATTGATCATTATTTATTTTGCTACCCAGAACTCTCCTCTCCCTAACTATAAGTAAGTTAAAATAAAAATTTTTAAAGGATTTTAATTTTATTTTAACTTTTCCAAGGTCAGGTCAGGCCTATGACTGTCATGATTGCTGAAAACATGTGATTCAGTATCATCTGTTGCATATTTTGAGGCTTTGTTGGATTTGTTTTCTATAAGCTAAAAGAAGTGTACTTCCTATTATCAATACTAACAAACATCTGTCATATATATGATGGTCTAATTTTTGTCTTTTACATAGTTGAAGAAGTAAAATTTACTGCTTCAGCTCACCTTTATTTTACTAGATATGTATGTTTGTGTTTTGTCTAAAACTTAGACATTAATAACAACAAAAATGCTTACGGGAATTAGAAAACAAACTTAGAAAGCAAAAGATATTTGTGTATAAAACATGATTTATTTAAAACAAAACTCTGAGTTCAACAAAAATCTAGCAATTATAAGTTTTAAATTATAAAAAAAAGCAAAAAAATTACAAAATAATGTAGAGTGTTCTCTGTAATAATATTTTTTTTGTTTTTATTACATTTTTGCTTCCAACAAAGCTGCAAGCAGCCACTAAAAGAAAGATGAAGTTTCTAGAGCAAGATAACGATTGACAGATGACTTAAAACATTGCAAATTATATGAATCAGGGAAGCAAGATAAAGGAAGCAAATTTCAAAGAACTGACGTTCGAGGATAAAAGTTAGACAAATAAGAGTTTTTAGAGCATTTAGGAACAGTCACAGAAAAAGGATGAGACTAAATTGAATGAGGAGTAACACGAGAATGAATTTTACTAGCTGTCAAAAAGGACGCTAGCTTTTTAGAGAAGTGCCCATTATAGTATTTATAGAAAAGAGAAAGAGAAGCAAAGTCACAACAATGTGACAATTGTTGGAAATTAGCTGCAAGAGCAGGTTCAACTATGTTTACAATGCCTTTTTGCACCTTTTCTAAAAGAGAAAGGGCATCATTAGAAGACCCGCCCCAGATATGGCAACAGTATTCCATACAGGGACAGATTTGAAATTTATAGAGATAAATGTCAAGCTCGATAAAGAGATACAACCTTAGAAGATGCTAATTTTGCAATGAATTTTATATATAGTTTCCAAGAAAGATCAGAAGAGTTAATCCTAGAAGATAAAGGGTAGATAAATATTCTAGTACATAACTGTTCATAAATATAGGAAGATCAAAATTGAATAAATAAAACAAATCAAACTTGTTTTTATCATATTTTTTTAAACAAAACACACAGATACTTAATTGTTAACTATAATTTTGAAGTATATTCAATATTAAGTAAACTAAACTAAACTAAAAAAAAAATTAATAAAAAAAATAGAATTACCTTTTTTGTCAGAAACACTGATACCTGTTAATGATGTCTCTAAAAAAAATAGTTGAATTATTACTAACATTAAGGGTTGGGATCAAACACATTTAATCAAATATAAACATACAAATTCATAATTATTTCAATTTTAAATTCTAAATTTAAAAATATATGTAATCAGAGCTAGGTTGAAATAGTTGCTTCATTATGTAAATTGTTTTTAATTAAGTATTAATACATTTAAATATATAGAAAAACATTATTGCGTTTTTTAGTATATTTAAATGCACAAAAAAAACAGTTAAATCATATTTTGAAGACACTAGATAATTCTATTGCTTTTTGCAACTACTTCAACTGTTCCAGAATTGCCAAATACCTGGCATTACTATGATGTGCTCAGTACCTTTTGCAATCCTTCGTCAGAAGCTACAGGCACTAAAACACTGGGCTGAGACTCATACATGGTCTGAACAGACACATACATGGTTTGAGCATAAATAAAATTCAATGTTATGCAGTTAAATAAACAAAACAAACAGAAATCCAAATCTCAAAAATAATTTCAAACAAAGTTTTTTAAAATTAATAAAAATGTAAAAAAAACTTTTTTTTTGGAATATAGATAGTGTTTTTTTCAAAATTTGAATTGTTTTAATTTTAAAAGTTAAATTCCTTTTAAATTTTAAAAAATTTTTATTTTACCTTTTTTTCTTCTCTTTTTTTCTTTTTTTTTCTTGGCAGAATGTTTTTTCACTTTTTCTGGACAATTTGAAGTCACTAAATGATATACAAAGTTAGTATCTAATTATCACAAACATCTATCGAACTATCACAAACTTTCACATTAAAATTACAAATTAATGTACTTCTATCTTTTGTTTGTACTATTTTTTTTTTTTAATTTTTGTATTTTTGTTTAAAAAAAAAAATAATTTTTTTCAATAAGTGTTTAAAAATGTAAAAAAAAAAATTTAAAAATTAAAAAAAAAAAATGAAACGAATAAATAAAAACTGAAATAACCAAAATTCATTTTTATAGAACTTTTTGAAAGAACAAAACACACAGAAACCTAATCATTAATAAATATTTATTAACAATTCCCTGGGACTCTATTTCTGATGAACTATATGTTTCTATATGTTTAGTAATTTAAAAAAAAAAACAGTATTAAAATTACTTTTCCTGGCAGAAATCCTAGTGTCTATTTTTGCTGAACTTTATGTTTCTAAATGATGACTTTAAAATTATGACTACTAACCAGGGTGCGGATTCACAAAACATTTTTAAGCGTAACTTTTGCGTAACTTTAAAACTTACGCTAAACTTACTAATTTCATATGCACAAAAATCCAGGACTGTCCAGGACTTTTTTATAGATAGCCCAAAATAACACAATACGCTACTAAATGTATATTAATATAGAAATTAAATGTAAATTAAAGAAATACATTACAGCTAAATAAATATAGCTGCATCACTACAGCTACATAACTAAGAGTATATTCAAAAAACATTTGACAAGGAACTATTTTTTATTTGAAAGGAAAATTTTAATTTCAATTAATTTCAAAAACTTCAGAATCATTTTGAAAACTCATAATATAAATACTATTTTAGCAAAACAACAAAACCAAAAACTAAAACTTTACTCAATAATCAAGTGTACAAAAATATGCTTTCAAATTAAGTAGTGAAATTAACATTTTCATGAATCATCTTTTATTCTATATTGTACAAATTCTAAATTTGCTTTTGTTGTTCTTGAAAGAGTTTCTTTTTTTCATTTGATTTTTTCAAAAGAACAAAAATAATTTGCTTTATACATTTGTTGAAATTTTTTTGGAAAGTTAAAATTTAGATTTTACCAGACTGTTGGTCAAAAGAAAAAACAATTCATAGAGTTTTAGAAACTTAAAATATTCTCATATTATTTTATAAAAATAAGTAAAGACAAAATTGATATATATATATATATATATATATATATATATATATATATATATATATATATATATATATATATATATATATATATATATATATATATATATATATATATATATATATATATATATATATATATATATATATATATATATCTACATATATATATATATATATATATGTATATATATATATATATATATATATATATATATATATATCTACATATATATATATATATATATATATGTATATATATATATATATATATATATATATATATATATATATATATATATATTTAAATAAAGAGATGCAACCTTATATATATATTTATCTAAATATATATATATATCTTTATCTAAATATATATATATATATATATATATATATATATATATATATATATATATATATATATATATATATATATATATATATTTAGATAAAGAGATGCAACCTTAGCAGATGCTAATTTGCAATGGATTTGATATACGGTTTAAAAGAAAGATCAGAAGTAAGAGTTAATCCTAGAAGATGAATGGTAGATGACTCATCTAGCACATTACCATTCATAAATATAGGAAGATCTAAATTATTACGATAAAGATTGGTCGAATAAAATTGAGTTTTATCTGAATTAAAGTTCACCAGCCACTGTGAGCCCCATGCTGTAGCAGAAGTGAGATCCTTTTCAAGCTCAGATACCCCCTCCAGGCAATCAGAGAGTCTAGGCTTCTTATCATGACAAGAGTAAATGGTAGTGTCGTCAGCGAATAATGCCACCTTAGATGTGAGAATATCTGGAAGATCGTTAATGTAAATTAAAAAGAGTATAAGGCCAAGGATTGAACCTTGAGGAACCCCTGAAGTTACAGGATGTGAAGAAGAGTGTTGTCCATCGAGGACAACTCTTATACTACGATTGGAAAGAAAGGACTCAATAATCTTAAAGATGTTACCAGATACACTATAAGAAGAAAGCTTATGGAGAAGACCAGCATGCCAAACTTTATCAAAAGCTTTACAAATGTCAAGTGCGATAGCCTTAACCTCTCTACCTCTATCTAATGCACGGTAAAACCTATCAGTTATTACTGTTAGCTAATCAGCTGTAGAACGAGAAGATCGAAATCCATATTGATGATCAGAAAGTAAGTTATTTGATTCAAGATGAGAGATTAAGTGTTTGTTGATTAAAGTTTCAAAAACCTTGCTTATGACAGGAAGAAGACTAATGGGACGGTAGTTAGATGAATCAGATTGCTCTCCGGAATTTTTGAAAATAGGGATAACAGATGCTGCTTTCCAGCATGATGGAAAACAAGACTCTGATAAGCACTTGTTAAATAGTTTTGAAAGTATGGATGAAAGCTCCGGAGAACACTTCTGCAAGACTACAACAGGAATGTTGTCAGGACCACAAGCTGTTGAAGAGTCTAAGCAGGAAATTACTTTTGATACAGAAGCTGAAGTGATGCGAATGTCAAGCATAGGATCAACCTGTTTGATGGCTATGTCAGGTAGAACGCAACTAGTGGAATCAAGAGATGATATTGATGAAAAGTTCTTAGCAAACAATTCAGCTTTGTCTTTAGGTGAGGTGACAAAGTCTGAACCATACAAGAGAGAAGGAATAACAGATTTGCCCTTATTATTTATACTGTTAAAGATTCTCCAGAAGTCTCCAGAGCCTAATTTTTGTGATGAGATACAAGATTTTATGACCTGAGAATAGCGAGCTTTGGCGTCAGACAAAACCTTTTTACAATGGTTTTTGGCGATAGTGAACAGATGTCGGTTTTCTGGAGAATTGTTTTGCTGATAGATATGAAAGTAAGAAGTTTCGATTAGAAATTGCTGCAGCGCAATGTGAGGAAAACCAAGGAGAAGAGTGAGGCTTGACCTGGAATCGTGGAGAGGGAATAAAAGATTCCATGCCAGCCTGAATCCACGAAGTTATGTAAGAAGCACATTTGTCAGCAGGAAGACAAAAGATTTCTTCCCAAGGGCCATCACGAAGAAAATCACGGAAAGAGTCCCAGTCAGCTTTAAGGTAGTTGTATGTGGTACGATGATAGGGGGATTCTGATGAAGTAGAAGAATTTGATAATAGTTTTAGAGATATCAAACCGTGATCAGAAGCACCTAAGGGTGAATGTGGAGAAATTGAGCACTGACTAGGATCCAAAACAAGATATAAGTCGAGTAGAGAAGGTAAATGATTAGGGTTGTCTGGAAAACGAGTTGGAAAGTTGACTATTTGAGTTTGGGATTGAGAAAGGCAAAAGTTGAGGGCCTTAACGCCAGCAGAGTCACTGACACTAGAGCCAAGCCAATCGGTGTGATGGGCATTAAAGTCACCAACAACAACAATATTGGCCGATGGATAAAGAGAGAGAGCTTGGTCAATTTGATCAGAAATAACATTGAGAATAGTGCAATCTTGGGATGAAGGAGAGCGATATAGAACAAAGAGAAAGGCGATAGAGTGAAGTGGTGCTAAACGAAAGCACATAAAAGAATAGTCTGTAGATTCAAACCTAGTTTCATGACAAATGGGTGAGTTCTTACGAATGTAGATGCCCAGGCCAAGCATGTGATTATTGGAGTCTTTACGAATTAATGGAAGATAACCATCAACACTAAGATCACAAGATGGGACAGCCAAACTTAAATTAGTCTCACAAAGAGCAAGTAGGTCTGGTGAACTTTGCAAAAGATAAGACTCAACAGAAGAAAAGTTACTTTGAAGACCACGAATATTAGTAAATGATAGGTTTAGAGAACTTAGTGATGACGATGGTTTTTTGTGTTTTTTAGTTTTAGGTACTTAAGTCATTTTAAATTTATAAAGAACTTGACTCAAGTATAGATAGTACTCAGTACACTATTTAACAACTAAGCAATAGCCTCATTACTATTAATTAACCCTAAGCCGTAACAAAGGGCTCCAAATGTGGCCTCTACAAAGCACACCAAAAGTACGAACAGGGACACCATCCATGCGCAACATGGCACTGTTAGTACTCTGATATTTTTCGGCTGTTGATAGAATCAGCCTCTCTGAGAGCAACCACAGAGTTCGGGAAACCTGACTACCAGCCGGCCTCAGAACCATAAAACTGAGTTTTAGAGCTGTACCCTCATTAGGAGATAATAGAATGAGTTGCCCAGTCATAAAAATAGAGACACAAGCAATACCCACGCATTGAGTCAAGAAGATCCAGCGTTCAACATCCTAAACTGGAAGCAATGTATTAAAAATACATCTGCGCCAGCCTAATAGATATATATATATATATATATATATATATATATATATATATATATATATATATATATATATATATATATATATATATATATATATATTTATATATATATATATATATATATATATATATATATATATATATATATATATATATATATATATATACATATATATATATATATATATATATATATATATACATATATATATATATATATATATATATATATATATATATATATATATATATATATATATATATATATATATATATATATATATATATATATATATATATATATATATATATATATATATGTATATATATTTATATATATATAATTAGAAAATAAAAATAAAATATGATTTTTCTTTAGTATTGTTACCTCCAAATTTTGTTTCAATTTTAATCCCAATATCTAATCGATTAAAAGCCATTAATTCTTTTTTCAATTGCTCCCATGAAGGATTTCCATTTTTTTGCTTCCATTTTTTAAAAACATTATCAGCTTTTTCATAACAATTTTTGTTATCAGAGCCAATGTTATCAAGATCTGAATCACTTAGACCGAGGTGTCTTCCCCATCGCAACCAATCAGTTCCAATATTATAGCTTATTTCACCACAACATTTTGAAATAAATTCATCAGAAGCCAATTGATTTCTAGACACTAAACATAAGAAATTTAAACTTCAAATCTTTAAAAAAAAAAAAAACAGCAAAAAAAAATTGGTATTAATAACTGTATTCATAACCACTAAAGTCAATCTTTGAATCCAAATTTATAACCCAAATTTATAATCAAATCAGCTACAGAGATAAGTTATCATATCTTTAACTCAGTATATATACTTAAAAAAATTAGTATAATGAATGAAACTTTATTAATTAAACAATTAAATAAAAATATTAAAAATGTCAAGAAGATCATTAAACATCAATTGGAAACAATGTATTATAAACACATCTAAGCTTGTATTGTAATACAAGCTTAGATGTGTTTATAATACAATTGTAAAGCTTGTAAGCAATGTATTATAAACACATCTAAACAAATAGATGAAGAATTGGAGCAAAGATGATCAGCAGATAGAATCTGTTCAATTCAATCACTTGGTTAGGAATCCTTTAATATGCATATAAAATATACAAAACTATATAATACAATAAGTTGAAGTGTACTACAACTAAACCATTATTCATATTACAAACTTTATTAACACTACTGTCTTCATAACCACTAAAGTACATATGATAGTCCGCCATTAATCAGAAATCATTGAGTCATGGGCAATTCATACTTTTAACAGTGATGCGTATAAAATTAATGCTACTAAAAGTTTCTTAAATAATTTTTTCAACTAAAGACAACATTATTAAAACGCATTGGTTAGAAAGGTTTTTTAAAAGCAGAAGATGGTCAAAGTCCACTAGTATATTAGACAAAACTATGCATAAATTAATAATGCAAAATTAAATAAATTATGCTAAAAATAGAGACACTTTAGAAGGAAAGATATACCTGTTTAAGTAAAAATTATTTTTTTTTGGATAGGTATTGCTGAGAAACTAAAGTCAAATTTAAACATCTTCAAATAACTATTATGCAGAAAATAATAAAGAAAAATTAAATCTTTAATTTAATTTTTAACTTATAAAAATAGTTTTAATTTTTTCCTTTTTTTTTTTACTATTTATTTTGGAGATTGAGAAATGCAAAACTTGTGAGCCTTAATGCCTGATGAACATTACAGTCACCAAAAACAACAATATTGGCTGAAGGATAAAAAGAAAGAGCTAGCTAGAGAAAGGGATAGGTAAATTTAATAAAAAATAACATCGAAAAAAATCTTGAGATAACTATGGTCTTGAGATAAAGGAGAGCAATATAGAACAAAAAGAAAGGTGATAGAGTGAAGAAATGTGATAGAGTGAACACATCTACACCAGTCTAATAGATAAAAAAAGGGGAGCAAAGCTGGTCAGCAGATAGAATCTGTTTATCCTTTAATATGCATATAAAATATATAAGACTATAAAATACAATAACTTCTTTTCTGCTGTGAGTTTGGTTTTGTAATTTCAATTTAATTTTTTACTTGATACTTGTGAGTTTTCAATTTTGACTTTAAAGAGTTTTTTTAAACAATCTGTTTGCTTGTTTTTTTATTTTTTTTTAACTAATTTATTTTTAACAAAGAAAACTTTTAACTGTAAAGTTGAGATTTACTATAAACTAAGAACAGTGTTAAAGAGCAAGGAAACAGGTATAGAGAAAAAAAAGTTGAAGGTTACATGATTATAAAAAACATAAAGATTGGAGAGCATGGAAAGCATTGAAGTGCAAGGAAAGAAACAAGATAGATAAAAGATTTTTGATCAGGAATGGACAGAGAAAAAAAAAAAAAGCAAACTTGATGAATGACAAGTTAAGCTGGAATGAGTGTTTGTTGGTAGAGCTGAATGTTAATATTTGTAAAAAAGTAAAAGAGATGCAAATTTATGACAATGGGAGAGTGGTTCAATCTTAGTAAATAGAGCAGGTCCAACTTAATAATGTCAACTAAGTTAATAATGTCTTTTTGGACCTTGTTTAAGAAGAGAAAAATCATAATTAGAAGAACCAGCCTTAATATTACAACAGTATTCAAATACAGGAAGGTCTTTTCACTCCTTTTTTCTCCTGTAAACAAATTTTTTGAAAGTGCAATTAATATTGATAGTAGTAAAAAACCTTTCATAAATATTTAATGAAGCTTTAATCATTCTTATATTTATTATGTTATGTTGTTTCAAATTTTCTTTCAAACCTGATGCCAACCTATTACAGTTTAAGGACCACAATTTATTTTTAACATCAAACTGTTAGAGGTTGACATGGAATCCTAAAGCTGGTTATCAAATAACATTATTATACAATATATTTCAGAAGAACAAAAAAAAATTAGTTTGTTCTTAAAAAACGATAATAAAAAAGGAAAATAAAATATATTCCATAATTCTATATAATGATCAATAGTTCAATATGCAGTAAATTATTGGAATAATTAGTACAACTGATTATTTTTCAAGATGCACTTTAAAAATAAATTCTTGGTTTCATCATTTTTATTACATTTTTGTAATAAAAACAATGAAGCCAAGAATTTATTTTTATAAGCGCTAATTTAATTTTATATAGCGCTATGTTACTCGCTTTAATGTAGAACATGTGTTTAAGAGAAGAAAAAACATAGTACTGGTATTTTAAAATAACATTTTAGATATTAGTAACAATTTCAAGAAAGTTACAGGGTTGCACAACCATCAAATTATTAGAGCTACAGCTAATAAATCCAGTTGCATGTATGACAAAGCACAAAAGTCATGCACAGAAGTTGAAAACTTGTTGATTTCATGTAGTTATTTTTAAGAAAATAATTTAATTGTGAGTATTTCATGTGAACTTTTAATCTCTACAACTCATATTTAATATATTTTTGATGAGAAATAGCAGTCATCAAATATTTCTGGGTAAAATAAAGAGTTTAAAGAAATATTATTATAATTAGAGAAAATATTGCATATTTTTTAAACTAGTGAGTCATAAACACACACACACACACACACACACACAATAAAATGATACAAATGCATATATTTAAATATTCAGGTAGCCTTATATGCGTAAAAAAAAATTTATCGAAGTTATTCTTTAAGAAAATCAAAATAGTATGCATATTGCTATAAGGCTTCTAATTGTAAAAAACTAACAAAAATAAACAAGTTTTATCTTTAACTAAAAACTTTTATCAATACATTTTTGAAAAAATAAACAATTAAACAACTTATTATTACCTTCTTTCCATACTCATGAACAATTTATTTAGAATTTCGTCAAGAATTCTCATTACAAGCTGAGCAAGTGTTGTTATTCGTGCTTAGAAGTTTTAAATATTCCATTTTGTGTTTTAAGCAAAGAAAGTAATCCTGCACAAGCCTTGTACATATATTTTTTTAATTACATTATTTGAACCAACAAAATACCAAATTACAGAAATAGATTGGAAATAGACTATAAATCAATATTAGAGAACTATAGTTATAAAATTATAAACTGAACCAAATTACAACAGAATGGAGTTAAAAAAACCTTTTTTTTTTTTTGAGGCCCTGGAAGTGCCTAAAGCAATTTTATATTACGCCAAATGTCACTTAAAATATTACCATAAAACATACTCTACAAAACTACAATTTAATATTTAGAAAGAAATGTGTTGTTATAACTGCAGAGCTTAAAGAGAAAAATTAAAGCAACCAGCCTAGTGATTTGTGTTAATAATTTTTGCTATTTACTGATTTTTAGGATTTCGTTATTATATCATTTGTCGATATATAACTTAAACTTTTAAATTAAAATCATTAAAATAAGTAAACATATCTAAAAAAAATTACTAAAAAAACATATACCTTCTGTTTTAACTGAGCTGCTAAATAGACCATTTTCCATTTTTTTGTAGAAACCTTTAATAAATCATACAATAAACTTGTAAAAAGATAAGAAATATGTTAATACCAAGAAAATATCTTTATGAAAAAATATATAAATTTAATATATACAGACCCGTAGTAAGGTGAAAAAGGTACATAGTTAGGTAAAAAGTAGTTCTATTTTTAATGGCTTTTAAAATTACTTCTTTAGTTACTTTTAGAATATGTTGCTCAATTATTCGATGTACATAATGATCTGTTAAATAAGTATTATATATAGTCATATATTAAAAACTTTATTTTTAAGGTTAACTATTCACTGAGCGTTTATTTATCAGCATTAAATGCTGATTAGGGAATCCAGAATTATACAACCAGTTGAAAATAAAATGTACCAAAAAAAAAAGATCAATTTTACGAAATTAACTTTTTTTAAAAAGTACTTTCATACACAAATTTATGTCTACACCATAAGTCAGTTCATAAGAGAAATATACACAAAAAAATCTCCTTTTATTGAGCTATAAACAATCAAAACAAAATAACTTACAGCAATTCTTCCTTAGTTTACTAATATTAACATGAAATATAAAATATAACAAGCTAAAATTTAAATAATCATAATTTCATTATCAGAAGATCCATAAACTTTAACAACTTTACTTGCATTTTAGTTAGACCCCTTGCTCTACCCATTATTGTAATCTAATCCCTACTCTAATCATGGTTGTAAATTTAACAAATTTGTTGAGATTTAACAAATTTCCAATGAAATAAATATTTCAATACTATCATTCTACTGGTACAGCCTAATTCACATCTTTAACTAAAAATGACAGAAATGCTCTAATTTGCATTAGATTGAATAGATCTTGTTTGCCGTGCAGCAGCCTTTTTCATCAAGGTTTATGTTTTGGAGTTATAGAGTTGAGAGAGGGTTATAACCACAATTAAGTAGCCTCCTCGTCTGTAGTGGCCTTCTTGGCTTTGGGGAGGTGAAATAACAAAAAAAAAAAGGTGAAGTGAGATTTAATTGCTTTCAGAGATTGATCTACCTGCCTTAACCCAAACCCTGAGTCGATGTACAAGCATTCTCTTGCATGTTATCTCTGAATGTAGCCAATGAAGCAGCACTCACCTACATTTCTCCCCAAATCAGTAATAAATTTGGTCTTCGTTTTTTAAAAAACCAAAACCTCATTCTGAGTCATAGTATCTTTCGCTCACTCTTTTTAACATAATGAATTTGCTGATAAGACCAAACTTGTTTACTGTGTATTTTTTTTTTTTCAATAATAAAAGGTGTAACTTTTCTTTAAAATCAAATACACGAATAGAGTATGAGTACAGTATGAATACATACTGTTTAATTACAGTATGAATACATACTGTTTAATTACTGTATGAATACATGGGCTTAATGATCAAGCCCACATGCGCTGTATATCTTTTTCTTTTTTCTCTGTTTTTTTTTGGAAAAGGAATTTACGTTAAACTGTCTCATTAATTTTATTAAATTTAAAAAAATACAAACACATTGACAAAGATTAAAACAAATGCAAAAATAAAATAGTACCTAAATCACTTGGATCATATAACGTTTTAAAATCCGGCTAACAATTCCATTTAGAATTCGATGATATTTATTTTCAACACGTTACTTGACATAAAAAGACATTACTAACCACTGTGCTTAGTGGTAAAAACAAGAATCAAGACTCTCGTGACATTAGCAAATGTTTACTGTTTATTTTGCAATGTTGACATTTTCAATGCAAGCGCTCCACAGTGGGCTAATTTTCAAAAAAGCTGGCCAAAAGTCAAAAAAAAATCACTATTTTGAATTTATTTTTTTGAAACTACATAAACAAAGCCCTGTTGCATTTTATTGTATAAGAAAAAATTGTATAAATTTTAAAGTTACCTATATCTACGCAGTTAACAACATCTGTTATTAAAAACACTTAATTGGCGTTTTAAAAACAAAAAAAAAAAAGTGGTTAAATAAGTATCGTTTAAAAAAAGTTATTTATCGTTACTAAAAAACTAACTATGAACGATACTATTCAAGGTATTTATATAATATTTAAGTGAAAAATTTTATTTTATTTCTCTAAATTTTATGCGAAAAGTCCGAACAAAAAATTACAGAATAAAGTTTATTTATTTTCTTTAACTTATTTTTCAAGCATTGAAAAAGTTGTGAACCCGCGAGATTCCGCTAGGTTATAATTTGGATGTTGTTCATAAAAGTGTATTCTAAAGATTGGTTAAAAGAAAAGGCACCTATTTTTGCCTATTACTTCATTAACTTATATTGTGTAGTGCTAGTCGTGTTTTTTAGTAAACAAAATGACGATATTTTGTTTTCTTTACAAATCCAGTCAAATTGTATATAGATATAGTTATTATGTTTCTTGAGAAACTGATTTTGTTAAGTGCAATAAAACTACGATAAAATTAGTAGCACACATGAATGAGATTTTGACAAAGTTAGAGTGTAGGGGGACAAACGTTATATGTCCCCCTACACTCTAACTTTGATAGAGATACATTAACTCATAAATTTCTTATAGAGATATATTAATTAAGTTAATATATTTCTATAAGAAATTTATGAGTTAATATATCTCTATCAGCAATTTATGAGTTAATATATCTCTATCAGAAATTTATGAGTTAATATATCTCTATCAGAAATTTATGAGTTAATATATCTCTATCAGAAATTTATGAGTTAATATATCTCTATCAGAAATTTATGAGTTAATATAACTCTATCAGAACTTTATGAGTTAATATATCTCTATCAGAAATTTATGAGTTAATACATCTCTATTAGCAATTTATGAGATAATATATCTCTATCAGAAATTTATGAGTTAATATAACTCTATCAGAACTTTATGAGTTAATATATCAGTTAATGTATCTCTATCAGAAATTTATGAGATAATATATCTCTATCAGAAATTTATGAGTTAATATAACTCTATCAGAACTTTATGAGTTAATATATCAGTTAATGTATCTCTATCAGAAATTTATGAGTTAATATATCTCTATCAGAAATTTATGAGTTAATATATCTCTATCAGGAATTTATGAGTTAATATAACTCTATCAGAACTTTATGAGTTAATATATCTCTATCAGAAAAAATATGAGTAAATACTCATATTATTTCTGATAGAGATATATTAACTTGTGCATTATTTCAAACCCCCTCCCCCTCGTCATAACCGAGGGGGACAAACCCCCTCGGTTACGACGTCTTTTTTACCTCAGCTACGACGATTTTTGTATAGTTTTATTGAATTTTACAAAATCAGTTCCTCAAAAAACATAATAACTATATCTATATACAATCATATGATTAACAGTATATTTTACCTTTCTCTTATATATCGAATTTATATAATATAATATATTATCGATTACCGATTTAGTAAAGTTATAATGTTTTTATGATTTTTTTAATTATTATATTTTCAATTAATATCTAAGGTTCACAAAAAGATCATTTGCAAATTCCTCGAATTGAAGTTTTTGAAATTTTAAAAAACGAGTTATCTTCAGATCTAGATGACCAGCTTGATATTTTGCAATCACAATTGTGTCTAAGAAGAAAAATTTGTTTCCAATTTTCAACAGATGATAAAAAGAAACTAAAAAATGTTTGACAAAATTAAAAATAAAATGGAAAAGTAGTAACCGAACAAAAAAAATATTTTTGAAGACACATGATACTTGGTTAAAAGCCTCAACAAATATTTGTGTAAGTTATTTAATACTTATCTCTATTAAAGTTTTAAACTTTTTTATATTTACTAAACATTTAAATAATTTCAGATGGTTCAAGCACGAAACAAAGAGAAAAAAAGCCATAGTGCAATGGGTCGACCACCTTTGAATTTTGATGAAGCAAGTTAGCGAACGAAACGGCAAAAAATAGAGGAAATGCGTTCGACATTAAGTTCATCCGAGTTGCATTTGCTTCTCAGATGAGTCTTCGGGCTTCAGGAGCATGCAATGCCGGAGTTACAGTTTAAGATTTACCTTCCACCATTCAACACCGGTCGCAAATTATATAGAGAGCCTTAAATTGTCCTAAATTTCACAAACATCTGAACTATGTGCTGAAACAGCTCTTTCCATACTAATGGAAGCAAAGCTTTCTAAACACCAATATTGCATTATAAGAAGTGCTGCAATTGCGAATAGCTCTTCTTTTTTACCATCTTACGAAAAACTTAAAGAAGCCAAGAAAATGTGTTACCCTGAAGATATAACGGTAACTGAAATAAGTGCCGAAGTAAAACTGCAATCTTTATTAAATCACACTAGTTTACGAATTATAAAAACTCAACAAGATGTAATTGACTTCTTGAATGTAAATATTTTATCAAATTTTATTTTAATTCTTAAGTGGGGGTTTGATGGCAGTTCCGGTCATAGCGAATTCAAACAGAGATTTGCCGATGGAAGAAACTCAGATGCAAATGTTTTTCTGACTTCACTTGTACCATTAAAACTTTTGTGTACAAATTCAGTTTTAGATCAAGATGTTATTCTATGGAAAAATAGGACACCCTCATCTACTCGATTTTGCCGATCTATCAGACTGCAATTTCTTCACGAAAATGTCCATACAAGCATTAATGAAAAAGACTATATTGATGATATAATTAAATCACTTGTTCCTCTCATCATTGTTCAACATAAAATAGAAATTAAAATACATTATAAATTGGTTATGACAATGATTGACGGAAAAGTTTGCAATGCAATAACATTGACAAAATCAACAATGCGGTGTTATTTGTGTTCTGCTACTTCGAGTCAATTCAATAATATCAATTTCGTTAAAGAAATAAAAGTTGGCGAATCAAAATTGGAATACGGTTTATCAACGTTGCACGCATGGATTCGCTTTTTTGAATGTTTTTTGCATCTTGGATATAAACTTGGAATAAAAAAATGGCAAGCACGTTCTGACATTGAAAAAAGTATAATATTACAAGAAAAATTGTTAACCCAGAATGCTTTTAAGCTGCAGCTAGGGTTAATAGTTGATCGACCGAAATTAGGATGCGGTAATACAAATGACGGAAATACAGCTCAAAGATTTTTAAAAAACTCAAAAGTGTCTGCTGATATTCTAGGAGTGGATTTAGAACTAATAAATCGATTTCATGTAATTTTACAGGTATTATCTAGTGGCTTTCCTATAGACGCAGACAAACTTGATAACTATTCTACCGAAACTGCACTACTTTTTGTTGAAAAGTATCCTTGGTACAACATGCCTACAACAGTACACAAAGTACTTATTCATGGAGCCTTAATAACAAAAACAGCAATACTACCCATAGGACAACTATCTGAGGATGCACAGGAATTGAGAAACAAAGACTTAAAAAAATATCGCGAAGATTTCTCTAGAAAAAATTCCAGAAAAAATACAATGCATGACGTTTTTTGCAGACTTCTGGTTTCGTGTAAAGTGAAAAGTGAAGATATTGGATCCTGCAATATCTTCACTTTTAAAATCTCATGATGACAGTGGTGATTTATTTTAAAGTAATATAAATGAAACAATTATGATAAATGATGCAAATAAAAGTTTTCCTTGTTTTCCTTCAACAAATAAATAAGTAGAATAAATAATGAATTTTTCAATTTATTTTTCTTAACATTCCGGCATAATAATACGGTCATAATACATTTTATATCGGTATTATATATAATGTTTATAAATTTAATGTAAATAATACATTAGTCTATTGAACTTAAACGTCGAATTAGAACTAATTGGTTAAACACGAAGGCCCAAAGACATTTCTAATGATTAATGTTTTTAAAACACCGCCATTTTGGATCTGCCATTATTGAATTTTGGTACACTTATGTAAAATTCAAAGTTGAGGATTAAAAAAAATGCTATACAGAAATTTTCCATTAATTATATTCATTTTTTGACTTTTGGCCAGGTTTTTTGAAATTCTGCCCACTGTGCGCTCATTTAAATGTAAATGAGTGACGTCAATTTAAAGCCATTAAGGCAGTTTTCCACAAGGTCAGATTTATTTCGAATCGCCATAATCAAAAACCAATGAAATTTTGAATATTATATCACGTGATGTCAACATTAAAAAAAAAGCGAAAACATGTTGTTTTTAAAGTAACAAAAAACAAAATTCTTAACCTGGCGTTTTAATTAATTTTATATAAACTTACTCTGAAAATTGGCTAGCATGAGTAAATTTATTTTAAGGGGCAAGACTTACATAAAAAAATGACCAGACTTATGTATAAAACTAAATCGAAAATTTACAAATATAAATTTTCACTTTGTCAATTACGAAAGTTACACTTCATAAGAATGTTTATCTTCAAGTGGCCACACGAAGATAAACCCTTTTGTGAAAAATTTTTTATAGAGTTAAACCTGCTACTCGTTCTTGCAGTAATAGTTTTTATTAGAAATGTTCATATCAGAGTTTAGCATTTATTTTCTTATACTTTCTTGTAAAAAAAAAACCTTATATTAAATAATTATGTTACAAAATAATATCACATCTTACATATAAAGGCAGAGATGTTAATATTAATGCACGGAAAGAAATTTTTACATGCTTCAAAGTAGAAAGTATGCTAAAAAAGTATTAACAGCCTTCAGTTGTTTAAACATACAGCGTAAACTTATTGCTGCCATTTTTATTGTTGACAACGAAAAAAAGTACAGTCATTCTGGGTAACTTTGAATTTGCGGGTAACATTGAACTAAACGTGTAAATGTTTTTTAATTTTTTTTTCTTTGGTATTTTCTTTGCCTGTTGCTTTAACAAAGAATAATATGATGAATTATCTTTTTTTACAAAAGTTTGACCAAAGAAAATTAAATTTTATTTCTCAAAAATAATGTTTTCCTCCATTTCCAGTTACACAGTCTAATGTGGTGATAACATCGTGTGTTTTCAATTTAGAATATTTGGTATTACATTGTAATTATCTGAATAGATTTTTAAGTATTTTATTGAATTATTTTTTGAACTTTAATACAAACTCAAAATAATAGGATTTAACATGTTTTTTGCTACAAAAAGGATATTTATTTCCACTTAGCTAAAATATAACCAAATTCAGGGTAACTTTAGACAATCAATATTTTCCAAAAATGCTTTTTTTGTTGTCTGAGTAACATTGCAATAATACATAATAAATAATAGGCATCTTTTTATTATAGTATTTTTATTATATAATGATATATGATATTATAAATATTAAAAATTATAACATATATTACTAATATATTAATTTTTGATATTTATGGCTATCTTGATAGATTTAATAATATATTTTATTAATAGCAAATATGGGATTAATTATATAATTTTCATTAATAACATAAATCATCTTTATATTTTTAGCATTCATAAAATGCCAAGAAAATGTTCGACAAGTCATCCTGGCACTAGAAAATATGGCACTAAATCTAATTACACCAATTCTACACTTATTTTTTCAAAATCTAGAGAAGGAATTAAATGGAGTAACGCCAGATAACATTTACAATATGGATGAAACAGGGTTTCATGATGACCCTGGAAAAAAAAAACTTATTTTTCGTCGATCATCTCGCCATCCAGAACTTATAAGAAACACAACAAAAACTTGTTACACTGTTGTTTTTTGTGGAAATGCCTCAGGAAAACTAATTCCACCATTTTTCATTTTTAAAGGAAAACACAGTTGGTCTGACTGGCTTTTCAATGCACCAGAAGGATCAAGAATGGCAACTTCTTGCAGTGGCTGGATGGAAATTCAAATATTTGAAGAGTGGCTGTTAATTCACTTTGTTCCAAATATTATAAATAAGGAAGGTAAAAAAATTCTGATTTGCGATAATTTAAGTGCTCATATATCTTTAAAAGCTTTAAATATATGTGAAAAGTATAATATAACATTTATATGTTTGGTACCCAATTCCACACACCTTTTACAACCTTTAGATGTTGGATATTTCTCGAGTTTAAAAGCTAATTGGAGGTCAGTTCTTAATCAATGGCGTAAAACATCCAGAGGAAAAAAGGTTAATAATCTGCCAAAAAATTTATTTACGCAGCTCATTAAATCTACTCTTAATGTTGGTAAAGAAAATCTAGAACATAATCTCCAAGCAGGATTTAAGGCTACTGGCATATATCCATTTTTACCAGAACATGTTCTCTCCAAATTACCCAGTTTTACAAATATAGATATTCAACTCAATATTGGAGAATCGTTTAGGAATTATGTTGATGATATTCATCTTAATTATGAAGTAAGCAAAAAATTTAAGTTACCAATAACAGCAGCGAAAAGTGTATCAGCCACTGAGGTAGAAGCATACTATAAGGAAAGAGACAATAAAAAAAAAAGTCAAGATAATATTCGAGCAAAGAAAAGAGGAAGACCACTTGGATCAAATAATATGGTTATGAAAATAAACAAAAAACTTAATAATTTACAAATTTCAAGCATTGTAAATGTTAATCAAGTTATTGAAGACGATGAACAAGTTTTACCTGTATCTCAAAATGATGCAGTTTTTTCATTGGAGCAAATAAACAATCACTATGTACATGTTTTCCTTGATCATGATTATTTTGTAAAAGAGTTAGTTTAAACTCAAGACTAAAAGAAGGAAACACTGTAATATTTAGTTTTATAGTCAATGGTGTTTATTTGTGGAGAATTATATAAAAATAATGTCTTATTTAATTTTTTCTTTTATAACCTTAAAAATTATTTTGTGAATATTTTATTGAAAAACTTGTTTGTTTATTCTCGAAATATTTTATTGAAAAACTTGTTTGTTTATTCTAGAAATATTTTATTGAAAAACTTGTTTGTTTATTCTAGAAATATTTTATTGAAAAACTTGTTTGTTTATTCTAGAAATATTTTATTGAAAAACTTGTTTGTTTATTCTCGAAATAGTTTAACTAGATTTTTTAAAAAATTAATCTAAACTTATACAAAGAAATTTAAACAACTTTTTAGATTTAAAAGATTAAAATTGACATTCAGTTTAATAGTGTTCAAAGTTACCCGAAATGCGAGGGTAACTTTGAACGCCTACTTGAACATTGTTTTTTTACATAATATCTAGCAAATTTAAAAAAATGATAGCAAACTAGAAAAAAGAGATCATCAGAACACTCTTTATGTAAAAATATTTGTTATCTAGTTAGTAAAACAATTTTTGTTGAGACAAACCTAGCGCAAACCGTTCAAAGTTACCCGTAATGACTGTAGCGCGAAAGAAAGTGGAAATCAAAACGTAGCGAAAAAATTCGCTACGCGCCAATTTGTCGTCTTGTGGAAAACGGCCTATAGTCAATTTATCTTTATTCGAGAACACACGGACTTAAATTGGACTTTTTTTAGTTAAATACAAATACATAATATATGATAAATGTTATTACATTTAAATAAATAAATTTTCGTGTTAAAATTTTTGGACATCAAGAAATAGTTATCATAAAAATAGTTATCATAAGAAGAAGAAGAACTATAGTAGTTAAATTTCTAGATTATAAAGATTGTGAAACTATACTAGATAACTACAAAAAGCTGAAATTATGGAACGAAAAGATGTATATCAATGAAGATTTTAGTGAGAGAACAATCAACATTCGCAAACAACTATTCATTAAAGCCAAAGAAATACGTTCATCAGGTAATTTTGCCAAAGTTGTTTATAATAAATTAATCACCAAGTCTTTCGAAAAGACTATCTGATTATCAAAAAAACAAAAACAAAAAAAAAGGGTTATATATATATATATATATATATATATATATATATATATATATATATATATATATATATATATATATATATATATATATATATATATATATATATATATATATATATATATATATACCAGTGTATATAAAAACCTTCAAATATTTTCAAAATAACAAAAACATACAAAATGGATTCAACTTATCGGAATGATTTTGAAAAAATATCAAGTTTATTTCAAACAAATACTTTTAATTTAGCAATGAATCTGATCCAGATATTAATTATTTTAATGAGATTAATGGATCAAAATTCGAATGCTCTTACTTTTATCCAGATAAAATTAAAAGCATATTTAAAAATAATGATAATCGTGATTATTTTAATATAATCCACATTAATATCAGAAGTTTAAAAAAAAATTTTGATAACTTTTAAAATATGATTTGTCAAACGGAAAATTTTTTTAACGTTATTTGCTTAACTGAAACTTGGTGTACAGAGGAAGATTTTAAATCAAACGCTTATTTCCATCTTATAGGTTTTAATACAGTCTTCTTAGAGCATAATGTTAATAAGTGTGAAGGAGGAGTTCTTTTTTACATAAAAGAAAACCTTGCGTATAAAATTCGAAGCGATATGAGTGTTTCTGATGATAATATTGAGATTTTAACGGTTGAAATAATAAATAAAAAATCTAAAAATATTTTACTAAGCTGCTGTTATCGCCCAGTGGGCACGGAAGTAAAAAAGGACGTCTTTTAAACGTCTTATACACGTTTTAGACGTTTTCTGAACGTCTTTTGAACTTTTTGGACGTATTTTAAACGTTTAAAAGACGTCTTTTTTACTTCCGTGCCCACTGGGCGGCCACCAATCGGAAGAACTGAGTACCTAAGCAATTATCTAGTTCATAATATAATAGAAAAAACTATCCAAGAAAAGAAAAAACATTATATACTGGGGGATTTCAACCTTTACTGCTTCCAGTATAATGAAAAAATATATATAACAAAGTTTTATAATCATTAATTTGAAACGGGAACAATACCCATTATAAATAAACCTACTAGAATAACAAAGTCTTCATCCTCCTTAATTGACAACGTTCTTACCAATGACTATTTCAATATTACACTCAAAAAAGGTATTATAAAAACTGATGTTTCGAATCACTTTCCAATTTTTTTCTGCTTAGGCGCTGACCACAAAACAAGTACGAATGGTAAAATAACACTAAAAAAACGAATTTATAGCAACAATAACTTAAATTTATTTAAAGAGCAACTTTTACACCAAGACTGGAGCTATATGAACTTTAATGAGGATATAAATATCATCTACAAATCTTTTTTTAATATATTTTACAAAATATATGAAGCAAATTTTCCTATTCGAGAAATAGTTCTTAACGCCAAAGACATATCTTGTCCTTGGATAACTAAAGGAATAAAAAAATCATCAAAAATAAAACAAAAACTCTATATTAAATATCTTAAAAATAAATCTGACAAACATAAAAATAACTACACAGTTTACAAAAATCTATTTGAAAAACTCCGAAAAAAAGCCAAACAAAATTACTACTCTGACTTGCTTATAAAACACAAGCATAATTCAAGGCGGGTGTGGCAAATAATGAAAAAAATTACTAGCAAACATAAGACAAATACAAATACGATGCCGAATGCTATAAAATTTGAAAATAAGTTAATTACCGATTCAAATGAAATCGCAGCCGAATTCAATAACTTTTTTTCGTCAATAGGACATAACCTATCAAACAAGATTCCTTATGTAGACAACGACTCTGTTGATGAATTTATATCATCACCAAATTCAACTATAAATTTTTCAAATCTAACTTATAATGAATTCGAAATTGCATTTAAATCATTAAAAAGGAATAAAGCAATAGGACCTGATGATATAAATGAAAATATTGTAATCGACTCTTTTAATGAGATTAAAGATATCCTCTTAAAAGTCTTCAAAGCATCTATTATTCAAGGATTGTTTCCAAATAGTTTGAAAATAGCCAAAGTAACTCCAATCTTTAAAGCAGGTGACCATACCAACATAACAAACTATCGTCCTATCTCAGTTCTACCGGTCTTTTCAAAAATATTAGAAAGAATAATGTATAATAGAATTTACACTTATCTTATTGATGATAAACTCCTTTATAAAAATCAATTTGGTTTTCAGAGAAACAGCTCTACTGAACACGCTATTCTCCAAGTAACACGCAGTATTGCCGATTCATTTAAGAATTCTAAATTCACACTAGGCATATTCATTGACTTGTCAAAAGCTTTTGATACTGTTAATCATCATATTTTAATAAAAAAGCTAGAGAGCTATGGTATAAAAGATAAAACACTAAATTGGTTCAAAAGCTATCTAAGTAACCGCAAACAATTTGTTTATAACAAAGAATCTTCTTCGCAAATAATAAAAAATATAACGTGCGGTGTCCCCCAAGGGTCCATACTTGGACCACTATTATTTCTATTATCCATAAATGATCTTTACAAAGCCTCTACCCTAACGACCGTAAATTTTGCAGATGATTCAAATTTATTTCAGTCGCACGAAAACATAGAAATACTCTTTAATAATATGAATAATTAATTAAAAAGAATATCATATTGGTTTAAAAAAAATAAATTGTCCTTGAATACGGATAAAACAAAGTTTATACTGTTTCACCCAACCTCTAAAAAAAAGAGAATCCAAAATATCTTACCTGACCTATTCATTGACAATACAATCATAAAAAGAGAAAAATTTACAAAATTTTTAGGAGTCATAATAGATGAAAACTTATCTTGGAGTCAGCAAATTGATAGTATTTCATTGAAAGTTGCTAAAAACATTGGAGTTCTATACAAAGCTCGATATATTCTAAATAAAAAGCAACTAACTTAACTATATTATTCATTTATTCATTGCCATATAAACTATGCCAATATTATATGGGGAAGCGCTCACAAAACCAAACTTAAATCTCTCTATCGGCATCAGAAACACGCAGCTCGCATAATTAATTTTGGAAATCGTTTCTCAAGCTCAACACCACTTCTTATAGAAATGAAAGCTTTAAATATATACAAACTAAATATTTTTAATATTTTATGTTTTATGTTTAAATGTAAAGAAAATTTATCTCCAAGTGTATTTATAAATCTCTATAATTTGAAACCAAAAAACAAATATGAACTTCGTAAAAGTAAAAATATTCTAGAGCCGTTTTGCAAAACAAAAATTGACCAGTTTTGTATTTCTTATCGTGGTCCATTTCTTTGGAATAAAATAGTTTTACCTAACTTTGATTTTTCTTTGAAATGGTCTTATTCCTCCTTTAAAAAGAAAACAAAAGAAATAATCTTTTCAACACAAAATATATTTATTTATTTTTAGTATTTTAAGTTATTTGATATTTTTGTCGACTGTGTGATGAATATTATTTAAACAATATATGCTGAATACTTTTTTATTATAATAATGTTCAATATTGAGAATGTTATATATCCATAATATAAAATATTATGTTAAAACTTGCTTAACATTTGAAGAATATTCTAACGCTTATGTAATTTTTAATATTTGTAAATTTTCTACCTTTTAATTCTTTATATAGATTGTAAAGGGCTTCATGATAAGATCATGTGATCTTCTGGAAGTCCTACCAGTAATATATTCATTGTAAATTTACCTTGTACATATTTTTCTGGGAAAAAAAAACAAAAAAAAACAAAAAAAAAAACAAAAAAAAAAAACAAAAAAAAAAAACAAAAAAAAAACATACCATCCCCACTAAATAAATGGGGCGATCCATAAAGGACGTCGTCTAAATAGGGGGGGGGGGGGGGTCAAGTTAAAAAAGACAAAAAGAGGGGGAAGGTTGTCAGAAAAGGACGTCACTTTATAGATTTTTTATTTTAGTTTAATTAACATGGAAAACTACGTAAACATGTGTTTTTAAGAAGATAATGTATGAGAATATTTTTAATTTTATTTTTCAAAGGTGTAGCAGTAGGTTCAAACATCATTGCAAGATGAAATAATTTTTTTTGGAGTTAAAAATAGGGGGGGAGGTTCAGGATTTTATGACGTCCTTTTCAAGGGGGGTATAGGGAAAAAGAACAACCGGTGACAAAGGGGGGAGGGGGTCAAAAATTGGCTAAAAAATGGTGACGTCCTTTATGGATGGCCCAAATCTAGCATTTTCAAACCTTATTGTAACACTATCTCAGACAGTTATACCGTTGCTCACATTTTCAAAAACTGCTATGAAAAATACAATGCCCACCCAAAGGTAAAAATATTTCTTCTAAACGTATTTTCTCTGGCTATTTAAAAAATTCTATTTTTTTCTTAATCCAGTGACCGAAAATGAGATTTCTGATTTAATAAAAAAATACTTTACAAAACGGTATAAGTTTAGGTCGAAATAGTATCCCTACACACCTTTTTAAACTTATTTCTAATGTTATTTTAGCACACAGATGACTTTTTCCAGATGTTTTTATGCCAAAGTAATTCCTATCCATTAAACTGGTTCTCTAACGGACCGCACAAACTAATGATCAATTTCATTTTTTAATCTAACATTAGCAAAATATTTGAAAAAGCTATGCACAACAGAATTTATAGTGGAATTATGTCTATTAAAACATCAGTATGGATTTTGTAACAAACATTCCACAACTCGCGCACCTAATAAAATAACTGAAACTATTAGAAAAGCTCTTGGCAATAAACTTTTTGCATGTAAAATTTTTCTTGACTTGGAGAGAACCTTTAATTCTATTAATCAGTCCATCCTTCAAAGTAAATTGGAACACAACGGTTTACGAGGTAATGCTTTCCCATGGTTTTTGTCATATCTTCTTAATAAATCGCAATTTGTCAAAATCAATGATACTAAATCTTTCCCAATAAAATGCTTTACATGTGTACCCCAAGGTTATATATTAGGACCATTATTTTTCCTTATTTTTATAAGTGATTTTAATATCTCTCTAAAATTTTCAACAGCTAACCATTTTGCCGACTATACCAACTTACTCATGAAAAAGAGATACCAACAAATCATGAAAAAAAAATTAACAAGCCCTATGCATATTAATTATGATTTATCCAATCTACTTTAATGGCTGCGTTCTAACAAACTGAGTTTTAAAACCAACAAAACTAAACTCATTATTTCCTAATCAAGTCAATCTAAGTGTATAAAAACCTAAAATTTAGACTATGTAGTCAAAATCTTTTCTGTAGTTTTTTAAAAGTATATTTGATTCATAATTGACTCAAACCTATTCTTTTCTTCTTATCTTAAAAAATTAGCGTTGGAATTGCGTAAATTAAATGGGATGCTAGCCATGCCAATCATGAAACTTTACTTGGGGACAAAATAAGTCTGATGCTTTTTTATGATTATCTAACCTAAAAAAACAAGGCATCCTTTTTCTTTGTATCAAAAATGCTTTAGTTGCATGATCTTGTTTATCTATTAAATTGTCTATTTATCTGGAATCATAAACAAGTAAACTTTCCTCCGTCATTCTTTAATTTAAGCCTTTTCTTTAAGCAAAATATCTTTAAATGTCCTCCCTTAACAATATAGTTTAGCTATAAAGTTTTTAGCTTGATAAATATCCCAATATATATCAAGTAATTTTTTATGAATTATGGTAGCTTTAGATATTGAATCATTTTTGTCAGTATGAAAATTCCGCGCACAATTGTCCTCTTATGTTTATATCTAATTGGTTTAAACGAAAAATATTACCTTCAAATTTGAATGAAAGTAGTTCAACTTTTAATAGTTTTTTTCATAATAATAAAGTGATTTCCTTATTATTTATTAACTTAAAAAATTGAGAGTTGAACAAGTCAGGAAAACATGACGATCGGAGAAAGTTCCAAATGGTTGAAGGTTTTCAGAGCATGCAGAGACAGATACAGTAAAACATGAGACTTTGCTGAATGAAAAGTCAAGCGAGAATGAGTTTTATTTGATGGAACTCAAAATGATAGCTCCTTTGAGCAGCGAACACGATTGTGTATGTTCAAAAGAAAAAGAGATGCAACTTTACAAGGATGGAAAAGAGGCTCGATTTTAGCATTTTGAGCTAGAGAAAGAGCATCATTAGAAAAACCTTGCCTAGAAAAGACAGAGCATCATTAGAAGAACCAGCAGGGTTTAGTTAAAATGTGTTAGAGTCTCAATAATGTTATGATTTCTTACAGTAAAGAAATATATCTGCAGCTAAACTGGTGTTGTCGTATCACATCGTTTTTTACCCATTTTTTTTTCAATGATTAGACTGTACCAAAAGACAGTGGCGGATACAGAGGAAAGGGGGATGGGGGTGGGTGTACATCCCCCCTGCCGCTAGAATTTGAAAGTCGTAAAAATCATAGAAATGGAAAACTTTTTGGGTACAGGAGTATTATGTCTTCCGTAAGTAGATATAACTAAAATAGAATTGGCAAATGTTAATTTTTTCGTGCAAACTGATGGGAGTAAACATAAAGGTATGAAACTTTGTTCTATTATAAAATCAGACGTTATTGAAAAATCTGAGAATAATTCATGCGTAGTGATACATAATTTAAAAGAATTACAATGCAAAGAATAGTGCAAGGCATATAGTGAACACAATTGCAATATCTATTGTAGTTCAGTTTTTCACTCTGGAAATTATAAGGTTTATAGTTTACAACAAAAAGAATTCAGCATGTTGTAGATTCCATGGATATTAACATATAAAAGATATATCATCTTAAAATAAATCATTATTTCTCAATTTACCCAGTTCGTGTAAAATCTCTGAACGATTTTAGAAATTTTTTAGAATTTGCCTACCGAAAGATTAAACTATTCAGTATAAGTCGTTGGTTATTATTGGAAAACTCACTATTATATGCATTTCAATAGAACGTACTTAAGTTAGAAGCAGAATTGCCTTTTGAATACAATAGAGATTTTGAAAGAAGAATTAGATCTACTTAAAGTTCCTATTAAAGCTAAGTTCTTTTTCTTTAAATTACGCAATCTCCGAAAAAACAAAGAACTTTAACCAAACAAAATATTAAATTTATAAATGGATGCTTTTAGTATGAACCAAAATGATTTAGAGTTTTTGAAATCATGGAACGAGAATAAAACTCATGAACGAGCAGTTTCAATCATTTAAAACCTTTTCCTGTCCTTGTCCAAAAACGATTTAGTTTGGGAGGAAGTCAGTATTAATTTTGAGTATTTAAAGGATAAAAATGTTCGCATAGACATAAAATAAAAAAATATTTAAACAATTTCTTAAATTGCAAAATTTTCATAAAGGCCACCTATCGAAAGAGATTGTCGACCATAAATGGTTGCAATGTTTCAAGATTATAATGATACGATAAAAGTATTCGGAAAGTATAAAGATGATCCAATATATATTTGCATTACTGGGTCAAAATGCAACCGTTAAAAGAATATTTAGTTAAATTTAGGCTCAATCGACAGAAAAAAGAAACAGATTGGCAGTGGAGATAATTAAACATATAACTATGGTGAAACTTAGTTTCAATTTCAGTGATGGTATTTTATCAATATTATTATTGTTGTTGTTATCGTTATTATTACTAATGTTGTTATTATTGCTATTATTGTTGTTGTTAATATAATTTTTATCATCGTCATTGCAATATATCTAATCGTATAATTAGATATTATAATTTGTTATGATCATAATAATTATAATCATAACAAATCAGATATAATGTAATGACAATGATAATGATTATATTAACAAAAAAAAAAAAGAATATTTTTATGATATATTTATAAGTAAATTTAACAAACAAAATTATTTTTCCTGCTAAATTTACTTTAATATTATAATAGAATTATTATTTAATTAGTTTTTACCATAGTTTTATTATATTTATATTGTTATTGTTATTGTTAAAAATAATTTATTCAGACATTGATTAAATCAAAGTATATTTACAAACAAATACTCTCAAAAATCTGCGGTTTTTCTGATGTTTAGGTAATATAATCGTTTTAAGGGGGCTGTAAACATTGCATAGTAATAACTACGGAACACTTAAAACTATTTAGTGATATTTAAAATGTAATATCAAAAATAAATTTAATTCAAAGTAGTAAAAATGAAAAAAAGCAAGAAAATTACTGCCATAAATTTGGGGTTAATGGGGAATGGAACGCCAGAGAGGTCTAATAAAAGGTGTTTTTGGGTTTTTATTGTTTCAGGTTTGAATTTCAGCAATTTTTTGACAGCAATCTTATTTATTACCTAAATTCACACACCCATACTTTCCTCCAATACCAATTATACTATTCGTGATCGCTGTCATAATTAAAAGCCGGTTAGTAACTAAAACAAATTAACATTTCTCTAATTCGATTGCGCAACTATATTCGTAACATGAAAAAGAAGTGATTATGGAGTCGTCGCAACGCTAAAGGAATTTAAAAAACCGAAGTAGGGGACAATTAGCTATTTTGTCCAGCTTAATTTTTTTAACTTAAGGGGTTAACCCTCTGAGTTATATGAAAAATAGGTTTGATGTTTATTTAGAAATAATATAGATAGTTAATTGATTTCATTTTTGATCTGGTGTAGAATATGAAGGAGATGTAGACATTTCTTAGGGTACCTTTTCCTCAGAATGATGCTCGGGATGGTAATACTTCATATTTTTGCATTCATTTCTATAACTCAAATATTTAAAAAAAAAAGTCAATTCTTATTTTCTTATGCCAGTTAACGAGCTAATTATTTTTAAACATTTATCTTTTTCATGCAAGCTACAAAAACATTCATTAACTTCTTCTAATCTATTTTCTATAACTATTTTTTATTATACTTTTTTGTTGACAACAGTTAACAATTAACAATTTGTGATGTATGAATTCTTTTATCTATCTTAATCGTGAATTTTGAAAATTCGAACTTTAACATAAAAGTTTTGTTGGTAATTTTTCTTGTGCTGTTTTAAATGCTTGCAGCTTCATTACCTGTATTTAAAGGTTTTATACCGTAACCAGAACTTTTGTAGGAAATTTAAGTCGTCTTTTTACTTTAAAACAGTTATATTTAACGACATTGTTTAAACTTTTTATTTTATTCTAATTTTTTTAATTTTAGGTGCCTTAAGAAGTCCTTCCGGTCATATCACAAAGCATTGCGGAAGAGCATTTAAAAGGAAGTTCACTTACCAAGTGGTTGTATTGAATCACGATCTCTAGCTTCTGAGGTAAGCGCGCTAACCACTATGCTACGGCTGCTCAAATAACTTATACTAATGTGTTTAAAAAAACATAAAACTTAATAAATATTATGAAAAAAGTTTTTATTATAATATAATCAAAGATTTTTTTTTTTCTTTTTTACATGTTCTTTTCGAAGCGCCAAAAAACAAAAAAATATATACATAAATATTTCTTAACTGTAAAAAATATGTATATTTTTACTGCTGATATTTATGATAATGTATTTTCTATTTTACCTCAAAATATTAGGAGCTAATAAAAAGGATTAAAGACTTTTTGTTAGGCATTAAAATACTTTTAAAGTAACTTGCCTCGCTGACCGCCCAACCTAAACACTATAACTTACCTGATTGAATTAATACTTGGGTGACTAAAATTGACAACATTTCATTGAAAACGTAATCTTAAATTTCTAAGTGTCGAATGAAATATAATACGTTGGTACATGCTGCAACACATGAAAAATAATTTTTAGTAACTATTTTAATTTTAAACAAAGTTTTTAGTAATAAGTATAAAGTGCACGAAATAAATGTGAAGGAATAAAATGCGCCATTTTTTTTAGTTACTGTAATAATATATATTTAATTTTATTTTTATTTTGTTTACAACTTAATTGCTGTTTCGAAAAAAGTATTTTGTTTTTTTCCATTATACTTAAATAAGTAAAAAAAGTAGCTAGACATTCCAACACCTATAGTCATTTTATTCAACGTTTTCCCAAACAAAGTTGATCAAACGCAAATCGTAACAAATTTGATAACAATAATTTTTAAACAGTTTTATATAAATCACCCTTTTAAAAAAATACCATTCAAAAATAGCTTATAATAATTATAAGGTTTAACTTATCAAGTTTCATTTAAAACATGTTTACAACATGTTGCTGTTTCGAAAAAAATTTTTTTTTTCCTATTATACTTAAATAAGTAAAAATGTTGCAAGTACATTCCTACACCGATAATCATTTTATTCAACGTTTTTCCCAAATAAAATGGATTAAATGCAAATCTGGTGGTGGAAGAAAAAAGGCTTTCAGGATATAAAACTGGCTAAAAAACTGATTAACAGTTTTAAGAATACAAAGCCTTAAAACAAGGCTTTTAAACTGACTAAAAAAATGAGAATTATTGAAAAGTGCTAAAAGTACCGAAAATGAAAAAAAATTGAAAAACTATTAAGAAAGATTTGAAAATTTTATTTAAAAGATTTGAAAATGTCATGAAATAGCATCAAAAATTTTTGATTGTTATTAAAGTGCGCATGCTTAGGTACTATAAAAGCTAAAATTAAATATTTCTTTAGATGCCTACCGAATTTTTTTTTTTTAAATATTTAGATCTTCTTTTATCAATGTATTCAAACTATTACTCAGCTCAAAATAAAAGTTTTTTTTTAGAGGTTTTTCTCTTTTCGCATTTATTTCGTGTACACGCTTTATTTAGTTGTTTTCTTATTGCTTTTTAACTTTCAATTTAACATTCCGTAAGACTCATAGTAAAGAGAATAATTCTTTCGTAAATATCTTATCATACTGTTTGTTGTTTCTAATATCTGAGGAAAAATGTTTAGTAATTCACTTTATTACTATTCTGCTTTTTTCTTTAATTTTTTGATTGATACTTTTTAAATAGTTATTAACTAACAGCGAAAACGTAAACGGGGCTCGGAAATAAGACAGTATGTTACAGTGTTGACTTTTTGGTAAACTTTAGGTATTTCCAATTTTCTATATAAAAAACAAACTAACTTTGGTTTACAAGTAACTGAAAAGTAATTGGTTCTCTAATTAAAAAGAAAAAAAAAATTCTTAATTTAAATTAGAGCCCTTTTAATTAAGTCAAAAACACACTTCCATAATAATATACAACAAAGACAAATTTACTCATGCTCAACCTTTACTGAAACAAATAAAAGGCACTAAATAAATTTCAAATAAATATTTATCAAAATATACATTTCATGTTTAAGTATAAACAAAGTCTGGTTCCAGAACATTTCACAACACACTTATTTAAAACATTATAAATAAATATTGTACAAGACATTATAAACAATATAATACAAACATTAAGTCTAATACAATATAAACTTTAAGATAACTTTTGGTACAACAAGATTCTCAAAATTTTCAAATACATATCGTAGTCACTATTTATTGAAAAAATGAAATTATATGTGTATATCTTTACCTCCAATCTGTGTTTGGTTACTTGTAAATACCTTCTAGTTGTAAAATAAACATATACATAAAAAAAGAAAAAAAAAGTTGACTATAGTGCGTTATTTAATTTTACAATACTCAGCAAAAAGAGGCCGACCGAGATTTTACACTTCTAAATGCGACAGTAAGGTTGCCAGATGTCCATCGTTAATGAAAAAGAATGCCGTAAATAATTTTATTTTTACAGTTTTGGCACTGCATTCTTCTCCCTAAAAGCCTGACGTGTGACAACCCTAGACAGTACTTTTTTTAAACGTTGTTGTTGCATTTTTAAAAACGCTTTTTCTCAATTTAAAATGAGTTTTAAAATTACATTTTTTTTCAATTCCAATTACTAATGTAGCGAATCCACGGCGCTACGAAAAACATTTGCACAGTGCGCTAAATTGACAGCCAGGTATTGTGTCCGGCCATTTTGAATTTTTTTGTGTTTCCTATGAAGATACCTATTAAATATTTGAAAAAAAAATTTTAAATTGACTATCTAGAGGAGTCTCGAAAATTGCTTTTTATATGCACCCAAACCACTAAAAGGGTGTGGTAGGTGTGAGCTAAAAATTAATTTCTTGAGCTTTTTTTTGCAAATTAATTACTTATGTCAATAACATAGCCTTAATTAAGTTCTTTAAATATTGGTGAGAGTCTATTATAAATGATTTTCTGGTGCAACCGTAACACAAACATAACTCTAAATGTTTAATGATATTTGTAACTTTTCTTAATTAAAATAATTTTTAGGCCATGAATCTCATAATCTTGAACTGGCTCCTCCTAAAATAGATTTTCTGGAATACCAAGGTGTCAAACTGTAAGCCATAAATAAATCGTAACAATTTTGATAACAGTAACTTTTAAACAGTTTTATATTATTCACCCTTTTAAAAGAACACCGTAATACAAATATAGTTCATAATAAATAATAAATTTAACTTATCACGTTAAATTTAAAAGCTAATAACTCAATTTTATTTTCAACTAGTGATTATAAAACATCATTATTAAACTTAGAGAAATCTAAACTCCTGGTCAAACTCCTTTGAAATCCCTTTATAAACGATTTAAATAGTCAAACTCCTTACCAAACAGAATCAGGAAAGAATGGAATAGCATAAATTTAAAAATGCGCAATTAAAAAAAAAGAGATAACTAAATACCTGATACCAAATTTACACCACCCATTAAAAGATAAAGTGTTTAACTTCAACATCTGAATCAACATCAAGATAAATAAACCTAAAAATATTAAAGCATTAAATAATGTTGGCTCATTGATAAAATAATTCTAAAAGATTGATAAAACAATGCAAATTGTTACTATTTAACTTATAACTTTTGTGAATAACATTGTTATGGTATTTTTTTCTTTCATGTTTGCACCATTTTTCTCAAAATCAAAGTACTGCTGATCTGTAATTATTAAAGATGCTAATATCTAAATATATCCCTCTCTCATTTTAGATAAAGTATGAAATATATATTTACACCAAGGCTTCTAAATGTTCTTGGCTTTCCAGCATTTACTTCCATTTCACCTTTACATTACATGCAAGCACAATGTCCACTATGGGAGTTAATTCCTAAAAGAACGTCAGCTAGTTAAAAGTAATTTTTTAGACCAACTTACCAAGTAACTGAAGGAGTTAATTAAAAATTATCGAAAAGAAATTATTTCTTATAATTATGTTATTTTTTTCAATTTTTTGTTTTGTTAAATTTTATAATCAAAACTAAACAATAAAAAAAATCATGTTTTACTTAAATAACCTGCGAAAAAAGAAAGTCTGTCAAGATTTTGTAGCTCAATAGTCTTTCTGATATTGTTGTAATTCTCTGGTATAATTGCTATAATTTTAAAAATTGAACTTTTTCAACACTAGAATTCAGATATTGTAGCCGTGGCGTAGTAGTTACAGAGCTTGGTTTTAAACAGGAGATCTAAGTTCGAAACGAGCTCTGAACATATTTTCGCGTCACAGTAAGAAAAAAAGGCGCGAATGTCCTAGTCAAATGAATTTCCGCGGTGCTTTAAGACAAGACCATTAGGTCGTCTATATATATATATATATATATATATAAGTATATATATATGAATACCCAGCAAACATCAAGCAGGCGGACCGACAACGGACCACTGTCAGCACTTATGCCGTGCCGACGTCGGCCGCCCGCTGCGTTGCCGCGTTGGCTTGCACACCGTATTTACATCAGTCCGTTAGCGGAAAACTGAAGGCGGTTCGACAGCGGACCGATGGCGGCAAATCGACAACGTTTGAACAACGGTCCGTCAGCGGCTAACCGATGATAGAGCCATTGCGGAATAGCATAGGATATATAATAAGTTTTGACTAAGATTTGAATGCATTGATATACATATAATTATTTTTGTATTTTTGTTTGAATAGAACGCAGTTATTGTTAGCAAAAATCTTTATACCTTTCAGCCCAAATTTTTTTCTCATGAAAAAAATGCAAATCCTGCGAATGCCTAGAAGACACATCAAATACCTTTTGACTTGGTGCATAGGTATATAGACAAAATACGAATTTATTATACTATCACTGAAAAACACTACCCCAACTGTAAATTATTAGGTCATACGTGGCAAGGCTTAAGCTCAGTGAACAAAAAGACTAATCAGAAGTTATAATGAAAATCATTTTAAAATTGCAATTTACAAATACAACATGAATATAAAAGTAACAATAATTTTTTTTTAAACTAAAACAAAATATAAAACATATTTGCATCTATAGATTATTGCTCACTTGCGTTTAAAATATAAAATAGTTAATTTTCAACATATCAATTAGTTCAGTTTATTCTAATTTCAATCAAAAAATAAATATATTCAGGAAACCGTTTGTTGAAAATTGATTTAAGTTGCAGTCTGCAGACTTCTAACTTTCACCTAAAAGCAGGCAATGATATTTAATGAAAATATTGAAACAGTCAAGTTTAGAGCTATTACAACAAAGATAATAATCCAACCTTCTCAGCCCTTAAAAACGTGTTCGTTTGAAATAGTCTGGTCACCAGTTATTGACAAATAACTTCAGATACTAAGTGCATCTACATTGAAAAAATATATATTCAATTTTATTATTTAAGCATAATTTAAAACATAAAAACAACAAAAACATTGCTTAAACTGAAAAGCTATGGAAATAACTTTAAAAATAAGCTATTTAAAAATAAAGTCATATTGCGTGCCTTTTTTAAAAAATAAAACTTCATATACAGTACCCTACCTGGTATACCTAATCCTATAAATATGCTTTTTTTTTTTTTTTTATTATTATTATATTTTCTTTGCCGTATAATTAAATTTACAATGAGAAAAAACCATTCATGTATAAAAATTGGCCGGAGCAAGAAGAAGACATAAACTGTCTTATCGCCAAGCCCCGTTTACATTAACGTCACAAAGTTACAAGTTAAAAACTAAAAGGTTAAAAATTGAAGTACAATACAATATTAGTTCGACAAATATAAGACACAAGTAATAAATCGAATAAATGTTATTTGTCTGTTCAAAATTAATAGTATATATATTTTTTATTTTAATAAGAAATAAACAAGATACACAAGACAATAGTAAATGAGTAGTGATGACTTTTTCAGGTTTAATTATTTTAGGTGATTTTAGAAGAAATCTTTAAAATCGAAAGTTTTTTCTAATAGAAAACGTTTAGATAAAGTAAGACTGAAATATATTAGGAGATAAAGCATGTTTTGTTTTAAACGTAAATAGCATAACTTGGTATATATTAAGTTTGTAAATATTAGGCACATTAAGTTTCTTTAAAAGAGATTCACCGTTAACAGTTCTGTTAACGCCAAAAATAATCCTACAAGCATGTTTTTGTTTCCTATAAATTTTTTTGAGCTTCCCATAATTGGTACTTGCCCATGCAAGATTACAATAGGAAAGATGACTATGAATAAATGAGAAATATATAATTTTTAAAGATTCCGTATTAAAAAAAGGTTTAACTTTATATAGCGTTGAAATATTTTTGGAGATTTTATTTTCAATAGATCTAATATGATATTTCCATGATATATTTTCATCTAATATCACTCCTAGAAAGTTAATAGTTGACTCTCTTTTAATAACTTTTTTGTTCATAAAGAGATCAAGTAGTTTTAAAAAAAGGTTATCACCTTTACTAGGTTTGTGGAACAACATAAATTTAGTTTTCCCAACATTTAATGAAAGTTTATTATTCGTAATCCATTCATTTATTTTTAATAACTCTTCATTAAAAATTCTAAACAGATCTTTAATATTTCTGTTAGAGTAAAAAAGATTTGAGTCATCAGCAAACAAAATAACGTTTAGAATTTTGGATGCTAAATACAAATCATTAATGAACAGTATGAATAATAAGGTTGAACAGTATGAATAATAAGGTAATAAGTGGGAATGATATCGTATCGTATAAGTGTAAAAATGTGAAACTATTTATTTTATATGCTTGAGGGGTTTATAAACAATTAAAAAAAAATTGTTATTTCATTTTTTTTTTTTTTTAGTATTGTATTTGCCGATTGAAAATAATTTACACTCGTAATTTATAAAAACAAATATTTACATGACTGGGGCTTGAAGAAGACAAAATTCATCTTATCATTAAAAAAATTATCTCTAATTTTAATTTTAATTTAACAAATAAAATAGTATTTAAAAATGAGATTCTTATATGACAGGTTGGAAGTAAAACCGTAAAACCCACAGCAACTTAAGGGCAATGGTGAACCTTTTGCAAACTATTAGCCTAAAACACAAGTGCACATCTGAAAAAGAAAGAATCAGAGACAGAACACATCAATAAAAATATATTTTGATAAACTAAAATATAGATTGCACATTGAACATAGTTTTCACCATACAAAAAAAACAAAACATAACGCAATATAATATACTATAAAAATTCCTTGAAAAATATAAAAAGTCAAATAATTGATTGAAATAAAACGGTTTAGTAAAAATGTATATAATTTTTTTTAATAAATTATTTGTAAGCATATAAAGAGTAAATAAATGTTTAAAGAAATATGATTTAAATCCAGTTTGCAAATCAAACAACTATCTTATACCCATGGCAATACTTGGATCATAGTCAACATAATTCTATGAAATATAATTTTGGTTGAGGTAAACAGTTTCCTGTAAAGAAATATTAAATCATAAATGTAACATTAAATTACAAGCATGTTTTAACGGTATTGTTAAAGCAATCCTTTAAAATAATGGCTTGTAAAATAAAAATTGTGTTGAATTTTTATTTATCTGCTTTACCGGTTAAATACCAGTTTAGCTTTCCATCAATAACTTTACGTTTTAAAGCTTAAAGTTGTATTTATATTTAATATAATCAAACAAATCAAACAGTAGACCGACTCCAGAACTTATATTTTGAATTTTTTTTTTCAAAAATAACATTAAAACAAATAATATCAAAATAATAAAATTAATCTTACTTTATTCTCTAGTAAGATTCAATATCACTATTTCAATTCTCATCTACAATCTCATATACAAGTGGTTACTGTAAAAGGAAATGAATATGAAAAACACGGAAACAGTAATACTCATTGCACAAAAACTTTATTCTATTGAGTTTAAAAATTAAAATATTTAAAAATATATTAACCATTGTAAAATAAAGAAAACAAGTTTGTAAATAAAGATGCTTATTTAATTTAACAATGTTATTTATCTTCTGAACTAAAAAAAGCCCTCTTTATGTAATGGCTTTGGAAAACTTGAGGTAGGCATCACTTTTTTCTTGGCCTGTTTGTTTTTTTGGTGTTGCCTAACTTTTTGTCCGCCATTGCAGTCTGAAGCACCACGCAAAAAACGCACAACCTGATATTGAAAATCTGATTCAGTTGCTGAAGTTGTTGCAGGATTTTTTTTTACAGCTCCTAAAAATTAATTTAAGACTTTTATTTAACTATCTAGCAGGAAAAAAATAAAATAGTATTTAAAAATGAGATTCTTATATGACAGGTTGGAAGTAAAACCGTAAAACCCACAGCAACTTAAGGGCAATGGTGAACCTTTTGCAAACTATTAGCCTAAAACACAAGTGCACATCTGAAAAAGAAAGAATCAGAGACAGAACACATCAATAAAAATATATTTTGATAAACTAAAATATAGATTGCACATTGAACATAGTTTTCACCATACAAAAAAAACAAAACATAACGCAATATAATATACTATAAAAATTCCTTGAAAAATATAAAAAGTCAAATAATTGATTGAAATAAAACGGTTTAGTAAAAATGTATATAATTTTTTTTAATAAATTATTTGTAAGCATATAAAGAGTAAATAAATGTTTAAAGAAATATGATTTAAATCCAGTTTGCAAATCAAACAACTATCTTATACCCATGGCAATACTTGGATCATAGTCAACATAATTCTATGAAATATAATTTTGGTTGAGGTAAACAGTTTCCTGTAAAGAAATATTAAATCATAAATGTAACATTAAATTACAAGCATGTTTTAACGGTATTGTTAAAGCA
>NC_061159.1:61488441-61608441 GCF_022113875.1 Hydra vulgaris | reverse complement strand
TTTAAAAAATTAAAATTGAGCATTTCAGTGAGCTTTATTTCTAGCTTATAGCTTTATTTCTAAAGTAGTTTTAAACAATATAAAGTATAATTGTAATTAAGTGTAATTTATACTAATTTATTATATTATATTAATTGTAAAGTGTAAATTATAATTTAGTCAAGTTGATTATCTTATTATATTCCACATATGAGAGTTACGAGAATTAAAAACCAGGCAATGCTCAAATGTGAAACAACGCTCAATTTTTTATGCAGTAATGCTAATTGGTTAAGAAAAAAGCTTTTAAATTTTATTTTTCTGAATGTTTATAGTTTCTGATTTATGGTTGGTCAAATATTTGACTGCTTAACACATGGAAAGTCTGTTGTAAATTTTAAATTATTGTAATCAAAATGAGGCAACTGCATTACAGCGGGTATCAAATAAAATTGATGATTAAAACAAGTCTACTCACTATTAAATGTGTAGGTAAAACTTTCATATAAAAAAATTAATAAAACTAAACAAAACCCTAATCTTAATCTAAAATCATAAGCTGAAATGACACATTTTTTAATATGTGTTTTAGCCAATGATTTTGAAACTAATATCTATAAAACTAAGCTAGAACCTCTCTATCGTAAACAGAAGCAAGCTATTTGCATGATACGTGTGATTAGTTTTCAAAACAAAAAAGAAAAATTAAAACCTCTTTTTGAACAAGTTATTAACATTGTTTGAACTAAATGTATAAAATATTTTAAGTCTTACGTATAATAGCAAAATCCAAAATGAATTAAAAATTACAAAGAGTATTTTAAAGTATAAAAATTTAGTAAACAATTTTTTTCTTAATTTACTCTCTGCAAACTCCTAAAATAATTTCATGTTTTTTATTATATTTAAATATGTTTTGAACATTGCATTTGTATTAAATGTTTAAATATTTTTTAAAAAAGAAAAAAGCGATAAATATATTTTTATAATTTTCATCTAATATTATATTTTTATAATTTTGTTTAAAAATTTTATAAATATAATTTAATACTTATGGCAACGTGAAGTTTTTTTTGGAGATAATACCATTTTGTCTTTAGCAAGTTTTCCGCGTCCTTTTTTCATTGTTTGATTAAATTTATAATATTATTAAAAATTTAGTTTATAATAATATTATTATTAATGTTATAATCGATATATTAACTGTAAACGAAACTTTATTAATTAATTACAAAGTTGTAATGTTGAGGAACAAAAAATTAAATTAAAAAAAAATTAATTTCCTCTGTCCAATAAAAATTAATTTCCTCGGTCCAAATAAAAATTAATTTCCTCTGTTCAATAAAAATTAATTTCTTCTGTCCAAATAAAAATTAATTTCCTCTGTCCAATATTTGATTTAGCTGATTTTACTGTCAAACAACTACAACAGATTTTAACAGCACTAAATCGAATGATTTGTAATGATTGTAAAAATTTACCAATCCTTAGTTGAACGAAAAATATTAGCATAAATTAACTCAACTGACGTAGATACATTTTATGATAATAAATTTGCTTAAAAAGATACGATTGAATATAAAAAAACATTTAAAGCGTGGTTGTCTACAGAAAAATCCAAAATTTTTACATTTGAAAGCCTTGATTAAAAATGTAGAGTTTGGTTGAATGACTATTTCCAAAAAGTTTTCCTACCCTAGGATTATAAATATGTTATTTCATTTAGTTTGAAAATATTTCGAACTTTATTCGAACATTTTTATTAAGTTACTTTCAATAAAGTTTACTTTTGTTAGATGGTCACGTGATGAGCTGTATAAAGTTTTAAGAGTCAACAATCATTTTAAGTAGTCAGCATTTCTTGATGTTATAAAGTAGGATGTCAGTGAAATCATTTATGAAGTTTTTTTTGCCATTTTTATTAAAACAGCACGGAGAATTAAGCTTGTAGAGAAATAATTTTCAAGTGATAATGCATTAAAATTAAGACATGTAAACCAAACTATAACTCAAATAAATGACTAGCAATGATTTTAAAGTTAGCATAAAAATGTAAAAAAAAAATATTTTATTAACTGTCGTCACATTTGGGGCAGTTGGGGTGTTCTTTTTGTGGGATTTTTGTTAATAGGCTCCAAGAAGAATTTTTAGGCTATTTTATAAGAAGCGTTGATAAAGCTAGTTTATGCTTTCTTCTTGCTATAACCATTAATAGATTTTATTTACATTTTTGAACGCTGAAAACAACAGCAAACTAAACTAAACTAAGTTGAACTAATTACCTCAATATTTTGCAAAGCTCTCTCATTTGACATATGCCTCAACATAAATAACTTTGGAGTTGTGTTGTTTACATACGCATGACCATGCTTGAGTTGTACCACTATGTGTTTTTTTTATAATTATTTTACAAAAAGTATAGCTTTTTATAGAAGAGTTATTTAAACAGTGGAAAAATGCCCCTAAGCCGCTAAGTTTTTTTTTTCAATTAAAGGGATTTTATTATATAGCAATAAAAATTCTTTACATTCAATCTTTGGACTTTCCCATTTCTCATAATGGTTAATTTTTGAACGCTGGTTAAAACATTTTTTGACTGTTTGATGACCAATAAGTATTTTTGCAAGCAATACACCCTCAATTTTTTTAAACCGTTAAAAATGCCACTGGACACCCTTCCAAACTTATAAAATATCTTGTGGGAACCTTTTATGTTTTGAGATACATTTTGAGATTCAAAAATGTGTGGTTTAAGCTTATGATATTTAGACTAGGAAAAGGTTTTAAAAATCTTTTTTGTATTTTTTTAAATTCTATTTATACTTCCCTAATATGAAAAACAAAATTAAAACGCAGTCGACGTATTGCCTAAATTTACTTAAATAATAAATTTACTTTATATTAAATAGCGCGTCTTATAAATTTAAAATGTCATTTTTCTCATGCCAAGCTTCTCTTGTTTAACTTGAACATTGCTAATACTTGTGAGGTAAATATTTTTAAAATACTTTGTTTTATATTTAAATGCAAAATTTACTGGTGTCCAGTTACTTTTGGTAATTTATATTCATGTAAAGAAAAACTCACATTTATATTGCGAAATAATATATTTACCAATAACCATAATTTAAATTAAATATAAGAAAATCATTTCATTTGGTGGAGTAACTTTATGAAACAAAACAATTTTGAAAAATTGGGATTTGACTTGTGAATAAAAATTTTGGTTTTACTTGTGATTTTTTCCATCGATTTTTTTTTTTTTTTTTTTTTTTGTGAATAATTGTCTTTAATCACTAAATTCCAAAGATAATATAATAAGCTTCAATTTAATAATACTAAAACATTACAAGAAACAATCCTCTTTTTCACTAGGGCGCCTAAAACGTTATAAGAGAATGGTAAAAGAAAGTTGCAAATCAAAATGTTAGATAAAGTCAAAACAGTTAAGCTTATCTTTTTATACAGAGATATCTATAAGTAGGAAACAGTTTTTTCCACAAGTTTGTTATAAATTCTTATGAATTGTTTTTTACATAAAATTCAAAAATTATAAAAGTTCAATTTCAAAAAAATGATTTTCCTGTGTCATTCTCCGCCAAATGGAGCAAATGTTTATGAGACTCCTAATGAATTATCTCAGAACCTTTGCTGAAACTTTATGATCTTGTAAGTATATATGAGCAAAGCATGTTTTTAAAATTTCCTATCAATATCTAAGATGGTGAAAAAACGCTACTTAAGTAATAGGCTATTTTGCATTAAATTGCACTCAGCAAACAAAAAAAAAAACTTTATAGTTTTCATCGTTTTAATAACTTTTGAAAAAGTTTGTTTTATTTATTTGTTTAATTTATTCTTTTTATCACCCAAGTTATAGGGTAAAACAAACAGTATAAAACAAGTGTAAAAAACTAATAGTTAATACATTCGAAAGTCTAATTTTAATTCTTCTTGGAATATCAAAATTTCCTTTTTCAAAAATGTAAGTGTATTATTCTTCGTTCTCTCATTCTAGAATTCAAAGAAATGGTTCAAAATTGCCGCTATTTTGTCTCCTACGTCGTTGCAGCGACGTTTAACCGTTATTTTTTTACCTTTTTTTTTTTTTTTTTTTTTTTTTTTTTTTAGTGTAATTTATTTCGCCGTTAAAAAATGTTTACATTGCATATACATTTATATAAATTGATGGCTGGAGCAACATTGCATATACATTTATATAAATTGATGGCTGGAGCAAGAAGAAGGCACATTTCGCCTTATCGCCGAGCCCCATTAAAAATTCTACATAACTGTAACATACAAATATATATATAAAAGAAACAATTAGAAATGAAATAGAAAATAACTAATATAATAAAAAAAACAAAAAATAAGAATTAATTAAGAAGCGTTAAGATGCTTAACAGTTGCTAAAATGTTTAAGAAATAAGTTAATATAAAAAAAAAAAAAAAAAAAAAAAAAAATTCCTGAATATAAAAGAAATTGAAAAAATAAAATCTCATAATTAACACTAAATGAATATGTAACATCATCACTTATGACATCATCACTTGTGACATCATCACTTGGATTTCTTATTCTTTTTTTTTTTTTTTTTGTCTTTTTTTCCTTTTTTTTCTTTTCTTATTCATATTATCATATATCATTGATATAATTGAATCTGTTTTTTTTTATTTTTTTTTATTGTGTTTACTGTAAAATAAACATTTAAAGTCGGATTTATTGAGATCCATGAACAATAATAATCGTTTTGATTCATCCTTAAATTGCTCTAATGTAGTCTGCTTTTTGTTAACAATATCTGGAAATTTCTTCCACAGGTAAGGTCCGCGGTATTTAATTGAATAGGAAGTTAATTTTAATTTATGTTTTGGAACAACAAAATTGTTTTCAGAAAACTTTGTTGAGTACCTATGGTTAATTTTATTAAAATAAGATTGAAATATTTTAGGAGACAATTCCTTTTTTGTTTTAAACATAAACAATAAAACTTGGTGTAAATTGAGTTTATATACATTTTAAGCACCGAGCACACTTAGAAGTGGTTCGCAAGGAACATTTCTGTCGGCTCCAAATACTATTCTACATGCATGTTTTTGTTTATTGTAGAGTTTCTTTAGTTTTGTATGGCTAGTACTAGCCCACACAACATTACAATAAGACAAATAACTGTGAATAAAAGCGAAATATAATTTTTTTCAGAGATGATATATTTAGAAAGGGTTTAGCCCTAAACATCATTGCAATATTTTTTGAGATTATTTTTTCAATGCTATTTATATGTGAACACCATTTTAAATTTTCATCCAATTTTACTCCTAAAAAGTTTATGTAAGATTCCCTTTTAATATAAGTTTTATTAATATTAAGATCTGGTAATTTAAGAGGAATATTTTCTGATTTATTTACTTTATGGAAAAGCATATATTTTGTTTTTTCCGCATTTAGTGAAAGTTATTACTTACGAACCATGCACTAACATTACATAACTGTTCGTTAACTATTTTAAAAAGTGATTTAATATCTCTGTGAGAACAAAAAAGATTTGAATCATCAGCAAACAAAATTAGGTCTAAAAGATTTGTTGATAGGTATAAGTCGTTTATGTACAATATAAATAAAAGTGGTCCTAAAATAGAACCCTGAGGAACCCCGCAAGTTATGGAGTGTGGAATTGTATTATTTTGATTATAGTATAAAAATTGCTTTCTGTTAGTCAGATAATCTTTGAACCAAAGTAAGTTTTTATTTTTTACACCGTAGTTTTTGAGTTTTTTTATTAGTATATAGTGATTTACGGTATCAAAAGCTTTTAACAGATCAATGAAAACTCCTAATGTAAAACAGTCATTATCTAAGGCATTAGATATTTGATTGGAAAGTTCAACTACTGCGTGTTCAGTGGAATTTTTTTCTTTAAAACCAAATTGTTTACAATACAACATGTCGTTCTCAGTTAGATGATTATAAAGTCTGTTATACATTATTCTCTCTAGCAATTTTGAAAAACAAGGTAAGATTGATATAGGCCTGAAATTTAAAATATTTGACTTATCTTCATATTTAAAAATTGGTGTTATACGGGCAATTTTTAATTTATTAGGAACAATACCTGACTTTAATGAGAGATTGAAAATTTGAAATAAAGAAGGTTCAATGACTTCAAATACAGATTTGACAACATCAACACTAATTTTATCAAAACCTTCACTTTTTTTACTTTTGAGACTGCTAAATGCAGTTCTCAACTCACTCAGTTTTAAATCAGTTTCATCCATAAGTTTATCATAAGTTTTTAAGTATGAATCAAATGGAATGGAATTAGTAGAAATTTTAGCAGCCAAATTCGGGCCAATATTAACAAAGTAGTTGTTTAGTTCTTCAGCTATAATTGATTTTTCATAAACTAATTCTCCATTAATTAAAAGATTTTTTGGCAGAGTGCTTTTGTTATAATTATTTTTTCCAATTAAATCTTTAATTAAATTCCATATTTTTTTAGTGTTTCCGTTGGTTTTCTTTAATAATTGATCATAAAATAGTTTTTTTGAGTATATTTTGGTTTTTTTAAATATATTTTTATAATTTTTGTAAGTTATTTCATTTTTATAAGTTTTTTTTTTAAGATATTTTATATATAATTTTTCTTTCTTTTTAAAGATTTTACTAAGCCTTTAGACATCCAGGGAGCTTGAAGTGACTTGGTATTTATGACTTTTTTTATTTCTGGAAACGCTATTTCATACTGTTTGCAAAATTGATTAAGAAACAAGTCATATGCATTGTTAGCCTCATTTGATTGCAGTACTAGATTCCAATCAACACAATTTTTTAAACAATTTTTAAATTGTTTTAAGGAGTTTTCATTGATCTGTCGCCAAATTATTATGGATTTTGTGGAAATATTGTTAATTAAAATGTTATTTGTAGCTAAGAATGTAGGAAAATGATCCGATAAATTGGTCTGGATTATACCTGTGCAAAGAGGTTATTATGAAAGTTGTTAGTTATGATGTTATCAAGTAGAGTAGAAGACCTATTTGTTATTCTTGTTGATTTGTTTATTGTTGGGATAAAGTTATATTGTAGAAGAGTATTTATAAAATTCTTAGTATTATTATTTGAAGCATAGTTGATCAGGTTAATGTTAAAATCCCCCACCAAATAAGTATGTTTTCTCGAATTTGTAATTTTGTTTAGAAATGTTTTAAGATGAGTTTTAAATTTCTTTAAGTTTCCAGATGGTGGTCTATATGTAGTATTTATAATTATGTTTTTTTCTTTATTATTTACTAATTCGACGCACAATGATTCATAATCTGTTTCATTGACGCAGAGATCTTTACACAAAATATAATTAACTGAATTATGGATAAAAATACTAACGCCCCCACCCGCATAAACTTCACGCGGTTGGTGAATTGATGTGTAATTAACTAGCTCAAATTGATAATTTGTTTCACCGCATTTACACCAAGTTTCCGTCAAACATATAATTTTAAAATCGTGTTTAATTTAATCCAATAAAATTTTTAAATTTTCAAAGTTTTTATTTAAACTTCGAATATTGATATTTAAAATTGAAAAAGTGTTTTTAGTTTGTCCTAGATATTGCGAAGATTCAGAAACTGAGTAGTATTGACTTTCTAGCATTTTGTGATTAAAATAATTAGAGTCGGTGTCATTATCACCGATGATGTCATTTTCATTAGAAGATTTAAACATGAAATTTTCCTCCATTTTTAAAACAGTTTAATTAAATATGCATAGTAATAATAAAAATAAAATTGCGTTAATTAATGCCAAATATTATGAAGATAAATTTTTGCTTTTCTTTGCAACCCAATCGCGAATTATCAATTTAAAAACTTACCAGCGGCTCGTTCAATTTTCATTCAGTTCTTATATAATATGTTATTGAACATATTATATAAGAACACGGAAACTCGACCAGGATCGTAACGCCGAAAACAGTTTAGCAATACAATAACCAGATATTTCAAAAAATATATAAAATAAAAAGTAAATACCGTTCAGAAATACAATACAAATAAAATTATATCAAATATAAAACACCGTTTAATAATAAAAATTACAATATAATATTTGAAACTATATTTAGGTTACACTTATAAAAAGAATTGAGATCAATAAAACTCAAATATATTATCAATTAAGAAAATAACTATTTTTTGTTTATTTTTGAAAGTAAAAATAATCCAACTTTTGGAAAAATATAAATTATGATATGAGATCATCTAAAGTTTGTATGGGAATAATGTTGATAAACAAAATTGTCACTTCTTAGATCATAACTGTTTTTGGATTTTATTGCATATTAATTTTTAAAAGATAGAGGAGTTAAATATATTATAAATTTGAATATAAAGCAAAGAGCGATAAAAACATATATTAGGAATATTCATTTTAAATAAAAGGGGTTTTGCATGAGTAAAACCATTTGTCAGGGTTTAATAGTCGTGCTTGATGTTTCTGTTGCCGATAAAAAGCATTACTTTGACTTTTTTTTTTGCACTATACAATGCGACACTTGCATTATTTACATGGTATTGGATAAGTGAGTAATAAAGTTGAATTAATGCAAGTCTATTTACAAAATTACCTGCTTTGTATAGCCTTACAATATTTTTTGAATCTTTGTTGCGCAAAGATTCAATATGATTTGTAATAAAATACGATCTTTAAGAGAAACGTTTGGGTTAACTTTCTTATTGAAACTAAATAAAAAATTTATATAAAAAAAACTAAAGTTACTCATAATACCAAAAAAGTATTTGTGATACAATTAAAATAAAAATTTATATAATTGGTATTCAATGTTAGTAGCGCAATTTTTAAATCAAGGTACCTTTATTAAATTTTTTTTTAATAAGCGTTATTTGTTTGTTGTATTATGTTTTTATTAATGTATTATATAATGTTAAATTTATTTTTTTACAAAGCGTAATATTTAAGGTAACCAAACGCCCTCTTGTTTTATGCGAGACCTTAATTAAAATAAAATTTAAAATAAAAGCGAACTCCTCCATAAAAAGACGACGTAGCTCGCCTTTTAAACATTTTGAATTTTTTTTTTTAACTTTTATTTAACCGAAAAGAATTTTTTTATTTAAACAAAGAGATTTAAATTTCTATTTTTATGTAGGCCGTTTATTGCTGTGAGTTTTTTTAATTTCTATTAAAATAATGTTTTGAATAATAATTAGTTTAGACAAACAAGACTATTTATTAGCGATATGTTCAATATATCAGCAAAATTTTACAAATTGTTTAAATTTTTTTATTTAAAAACTATTATTAATTGTATTAATTTTGTTCAAATTTTCAAATTCAGTAAACTTGAATTTGAAATGAAAAAGAGCGGCATTAATAAGTTTGAAAACCAAATTTTTAATTTTTCTAAAATAGATTGCATCTCGAATGAATTCTCAGATCTAGACACTAACTATTATTCTTGCGGCGAAAAAACCACGTGATCATTGCGTAATTAAAAACAAAAATATCTACCATTATGATATGGGGGCAAACAAACGCGCTGATTTCAGTACATCATTACTTAAACGCCTTGAAAATGTCTTATGATTATCAAGAAAAGTTATCTAAAAAAGCTGCTGAACGTTACTAGAACAATATTTAGCGTTATATTGAAAAAATCTGTGCAAATGCTTAAAGGAATCATGGAATTCAATTAATTCATCATTTTGAAATTGCACAGTTTACAGATGTAGTCAATAAATAAAACAAAAATATTACATATTGATATTCTAATAACATTTAAAAATTCTATATTTTGCTTAAAATTTTCCTCAGTGTAATATTTATTCCTTATGTTTTTAATATATGTGAAATAAATGTTATAAATAAAAAATATTTTTTACAGTATAATAATGAAATGATCAAAATTACTAATTACAACAATTTGAATTATAACATCGTAACAATATTTAAAAAGCTTTTTAGTAAATGGTATGAGGATTAACAATATTATGTCTTGGCTTTTAAAAAATAACATAAATGACTTTTTATCTTCATTCACGAAGGTACTCTCTAAAACTAGTGACAATAGCAGAAACTCTACTAAAGAAAATAGAACCAATTTATGCTGAAAGCATTTACAAATTAATGTTTTATGTATCATGTTAACATGAAAAATGAAAATTTAATTAAAAATATAACTAAATAAATAATAAAGAAGAAACTTACTTTGTAAGATTGTTTTTGTGACCTAGGAACAATCCTAAAGATTAAAAATGACAACATTAAAAGTATGTTTTTCTTTAAAACATGTTTCTTGCTTATTAGTAAATGATTAGAAGTAACAAATTCAAGTAAAAAAACCATCTAATAATCATTTGTAGCAAGAGACACCAACGAGAAGGTAAGCAAAGTTGTCTATCAACACAAAGCATCACAACAATAACATCACTATAATAACACAATAAAACAAAATAAAATTATACACATAATGACTTACAAGTGAATCAACACCGCACTAGAGGTTGAAACAGAACACAAACACACATATAATGTCTAAAGGGTGAGCCAACACGACACCAGAGGTCGACACAGAACATAAACACATATATATTGACTTATGAGTGAGCCAACATACACATAATCACTTACCTAGCCAATGCTGCATTATTTTTAAACTACCATCATTCTCAGCTAAGTTAACTTGTTGTTTCATGTTGGTTCAAGACACTAACATCTTCCACTCCAGTCAACGAATTGTCAGTACTTATTTGTTCACTGACTTTAATAACTTGAGATTTATTGCAATGACTTATTTGTACATAATATTCTAAAAAATATAAGCATGTTTGAGGTATATAGTAAATACAAAATTTGTGCTTAACAAGCTATTGAACATTAATTTATTTAAAAATAAAAACAATAAACACATGATTTATAAATGCTTAGTTTTAATGCATTAATATTTATATATACAATTTATTTTTGTTATGCATCAATGCAAAACAAAAAAAAAATTGTAACTATTACATAAACAGTTTTTACAAAAACATTTTAAACAACAAGATAAACTATATTATATAGTTTATCTTGTTGTTTATACAGTACATACCAATACTATATAGTATATACTAATTGAATTGTTTAATCTATTTATTCTCCTTTCATTTCACATAACAATTGGTTATGTTGGAGGGATGATTTCACTTGCTTTTCAAAATTTTGAAAAGCATCTAGACTATGTCCTTTTTTTTCCTAAAAGAGAAACATACTTACAATGAACAAAAATATATAGACGAAAAAAACTTAATAAGTTCAAGAAAAATTTGTGCTCAAACATTTTGACGATTCAAATACAAAACTTACCAGATACAAATGTTTTGAGCATACTTAGACATGTTTTGCGACCAAAGTTTGTTTTTGCAAGATGAATCAGTTTTATATAAAGCATAAAGCCACGATTTTCTTCTCTTTGGATCAGGAAGCAAAATATAACAAATCAAGTTCGGATGACTATTAACATTAATTGAACAATCAAAAACACATTTCTTCATTTTCAAGCGCTTTGTTTACCCCCATACCATAATGGTAGCCGTTTAGTTAGTTAAAGTGACGTCACGTTCGCCGCAAGAATTGTGATTTGCTTAGTGATTGTTCATATTATTATCCAAGTGATTTAGCAGAGTTTCTTTTGAAGGATAATGTAAGAGCGATAAAATTGAAATTCTTCACGTAAATATAAGAAGCTTAAATCGCAATTTTGAAAATCTACTTAATTTATTAGAAGAAACTAAAAATATTTTTGATATACTTTGCTTAACAGAAACATGGATAACTATAAATGACCTAAAAAATAGTTCGAATTTTAACTTTCCTCGTTTTAAATTAATATCTCAATATAGGCAAACAAATAAGCGCGGCGGTGGAATTTTTATTTACGTGAAAAAGAACATAATGCATTACGTTAGGAATGATTTAAGTGTTTCAGACAAGAATAAAGAAATTTTAACGATTGAAATTGTAAACAATCAAACAAAAAGCATTCTATTAAGCTGCTTTTATCGACCACCTGATGGTCTGGGCAAAAATTTGAGCATTTTTTTGGAACAAAACATATTCAAAAGAAGCATAAAAGAAAAAAAAAAATTTTTGTTACTGGAGATTTCAATATGAATACTTTTTCTTATTATGAGGATTCTAAAGTTAAAAAGTTTTATGACGCAATATTTGAATTAGGAGCAGTTCCTTTAATTAATCGACTGACAAGAGTATCAACAAACACAACTACTCTTATCGATAATATTATTACAACCGATATCCTTAATAAAAACATACAAAAAGGTATCTTAAAAACTGATATTTCCGATCACTTCCCTATATTTTTAACATTTAACTGTAATTCCGAAACTATGATTAAGACAAGCAAAAAAATTAGACTGCGTCATATTAACAAGGTCAATATTATTCAGTTTAAAGAGCAACTATCATTGGAAATATATAAACTTATAAACGATGACGCAAACTCTATATATGATAATTTTTTCAACACATTATATCCCATCTACGATGCAAATTTTCCATTCATAGAAAAGACAGTAAATCCAAAAAAAACATTTAATCCCTGGATTACCAAAGATTTTAAAAAATCATCGAAGATCAAGCAGAAACTGTTTATAAAGTATTTAAAAACAAAGTCCCCAGAAAATGAAAAAATGCAGGCTATATTTAGTAATTTTCTAGTACCGATGAATGATTGCATTACATCTGGGGAGTTGTCTTCTAAATTATCATTTGAAGAATTTGAAATAGCATTTAAAACTCTGAAAAAAAATAAAGCTACTGGAGCAGATGGCATTAATGATAATACAATTCTAAACTGTTTTGAACAAGTAAAAGATATTCTCTTTAAAGTTATTAGTTTTTTTAATTCCCAATACACACTAGGTATCTTTATTGACCTATCTAAGGATTTTGATACAGTAGATCACACTATATTACTGCATAACCTTAAATATTATAGTATAAACAAAAAAACTTTAAGATGGTTTGAAAGCTACCTATCAAATCGTAAATAATTTGTTTCTTGTAAGGATGATTGCCAAAAAAATTTATTAGATATATCTTGCGGTGTTCCTCAAGGCTCTATATTGGGACCCCTCTTATTCTTGATTTACATTAATGACTTAAAAAAAGCTTCAAATCTACTTAGCATTATGTTCGCTGATGATACTAACCTATTCCTTTCTGATACTGACATCTCCAAACTGTTTTGTAATATAAATGACGAACTTAAAAAAATATCTTGCTGGTTCAAGTGTAACAAATTAACTCTTAATCCTAATAAAACAAAATGGATTATTTTCCTCCCGCTTAAAAAAAAACGTTACCTACCCATAAATCTGCCTAAAATATTTATTAACCAAATTGAGATTAAGAGGGACTCTGACATAAAGTTTTTAGGAGTCTATCTTGATGAGCACATTACATGGAAACAGCATATTGATCACGCATGTACCAAGATTTCTAAAAATATTGGAATTTTATATAAATCTAAATAATAATCTAAATAAATATATATCTAAAAAAATAAATATCTAAATAAAAAAAGATTGAACCAACTCTATCATTCGTTTATCCTTAATTATATAATTTATGCAAATATTGCTCAGGGAAGTGCTGGAAAGAATAAGTTGAAACGTCTTTTTTCACGTCAGAAACACGCAATTCGTATTATTAATTTTTCCGATCGTTTTACTCATTCAAAACCTTTATTTAACGAAATGAGAATACTTAATATTTATGAAGTGAATTTATATAATACTCTATGTTTTGTATATATGTAGAAAGATAACTTATCTCCTGATGTTTTTAAAAATAGTTTTACTTTGAAACCAGACAATAAGTATACACTGAGAAATAATAATTTGCTAAATCAAGTTTTATGTCGAACCAAGTTTAATCAGCTTTGTATTGATTACCGTGCACCTAATCTTTGGAATAAAGTTATTTTGCAAACTTTTGATCTATCTATCTTCAAAACTAAGCTTAAAAATCTAATTCTTTCTATGGAAAACGTTTTTCTATATTACTAGTGTTTTGGGTTTGTCTACCTATTATTAAAACTAAGTTTACCTAAGTATATAGTTACATTGAGATTGTACTGAAACTGATATCTATGAATAGATGTATAAATATTTATTATTTGAGTTCGTATTGTATATTGCTTTATATTATATAATGCTAGTATGTATAAATTTTCAGGTTTATTTTATCTTTTATTTAGTATTTGAAAAAACAAAAAACAAAAAATAAATTTTTATAAAACGGTTTTGTAAAAATTAAAAAAAAAAAAAAAAAAAAAAAAAAAAGAAATGAAAAAAAAAAGAAATTGAAAAAAAATAAAATAAAATCAATAAATTATGTATAAATGTGTATGTGTATCTGTGTATGTATGTATTTATGTACGTATATTGGTATATATATGGGTGTATATGTGCTGTTAGTATGGGTGTGTGTGTGTGCTTGCAGTCTATGTATATTCGAAAAAAAAAAAAAAAAAAAGAATAGTGCTGCATAACCTCTGGCGTAGGAACACCCAACTAAAACTGCTTGGCAGTCGTTGGACTGGATTGGGATTCGGTGATACCACCTATGATCGCTTGTAAGGTAAAGATGCAAACACAATATATACTTAAAAAAAAACTATATTAGAAAAAGAGCTAATTATCAACAAGAACACCCCACCCTGATTTTATTTTCTACAATTTTAATGCAAGAAATGTTCAATTTAATTATTATTTTTTTTAATCTATTCGATTTATATTAACATCTACAACACACTATGACGTCATCAAACACATCAATAATTATACTGAAGTATATTATTTTCAACTATTTTATGCAACGGTTTGTATAATTATTTATCAGAACAGATCCAATTCAAAAGCTAATAAACATTTACAAAAAATCAATAAAAATGAATTCATTTAAAGCGTTTTGATTACAGCGGTTCTCTACGACAAGACCTCGAGGACTTCTTCGAGTTTCCGCATTCTTTATTCCTAATTTTTATTGTTATATTTATTGTCATATTTCTATTGTTAACGAAATCTTTATTGTAAATATTATTTATTTCTTCTTTTATGTCTTACGTTTTATTCACAAGTTATAATAGAAATTGTAGTAATGATTGTAATAAAGAATTAAAAAAAAAAAAAAAAAAAAAAAGGTAACCATAGTTATATTTTCCATTTGCATTTGATGTAACTAAAAATGTCTGTAACTCCATACCAATGAGTACCTCTTAAAAAAAGACTAAAATAAGTAAGGATATAAAAAACGAAATAATAATAGATGGTATTAGTTAATTATTTTTTACTTTTTATTTTTTGCTGTGTAAATATACACTTTTACATTAATATTAACAGTATAAACTGACAGGAGAAACAAGATGAAGACTTATCACCAAGCCCCTGGATAAATTTGGTAAGTATTAAGAATAATAAATTTTGTTCATCATATAGACTGAGTTTAGATAACGACGTTAAAATTAAAGTTATAATATTTTTATTTATGATATAAGAAATCATAAGTTATCAATATATACTTATTTCAATCAATAAAAAAATAAAAAAGTTAGTTAAAAAAAATAAAATAAATAACTAAAAAAATACGAAAAAAAAATCAAAATTAAAACTATGATTTAAAAGTAATTACACTATTATTGAAATTACTTATTTCTAGAGTGTGTGAAAAAATGACTTCATTAAGCAGAAACTTTGCTTACACGACAACAGCACAAAGAAAACTTGTTTATTTGCGAAAATAAAACAATTTTTTTAAATCTTTATCATTATGATTTCGTAAAAACAAAAAATGCACAAGAAGCAGACAAACACAGTCATAAACCATTCAACAAGGTCCAGAAAAGTTTTGAATTTCTAAAGTTACGATTAAGCTGTATATCACTCTCAAGTAGCCACCAAGCGCAGTCCCCCTTCATGTTTTTGTTATATTATCTTTGGTAGCGACGTTTAAAGCCCAATATATCTTGGTGAAAGCGCTCGCATTGCTTTTCTGAGTAAACTCGCGTTCTGAATAAACTCGCGTTCTTCTGAGTAAGCTCGCTATTCCCAGGTCATTAAATCTCGTATCTCATCACAAAAATTAGGCTCTCGAGACTTCTGGAGAATCTTTAACAGTATCAATAATAAGGGCAAATCTGTTATTCCTTCTCTCTTGTATGGTTCAGACTTTGTCACCTCACCTAAAGACAAAGCTGAATTGTTTGCTAAGAACTTTTCATCAATATCATCTCTTGATTCCACTAGTTGCGTTTTACCTGACATAGCCATCAAACAGGTTGATCCCTTGCTTGACATTCGCATCACTTCAGCTTCTGTACCTAAAGTAATTTCCTGCTTAGACTCTTCAACAGCTTGTGGCCCTGACAACATTCCTGTTGTAGTCTTGCAGAGGTGTTCTCCGGAGCTTTCATCCATACTTTCTAAACTATTTAACAAGTGCTTATCAGAGTCTTGTTTTCCATCATGCTGGAAAGCAGCATCTGTTATCCCTATTTTCAAAAATTCCGGAGAGCGATCTGATTCATCTAACTACCGTCCCATTAGTCTTCTTCCTGTCATAAGCAAGGTTTTTGAATCTTTAATCAACAAACACTTAATCTCTCATCTTGAATCAAATAACTTACTTTCTGATCATCAATATGGATTTCGGTCTTCTCGTTCTACAGCTGATGTGCTAACAGTAATAACCGATAGGTTTTACCGTGCATTAGATAGAGGTGGAGAGGTTAAGGCTATCGCACTTGACATTTCTAAAGCTTTTGATAAAGTTTGGCATGCTGGTCTTCTCCATAAGCTTTCTTCTTATGGTGTAGCTGGTAACGTCTTTAAGATTATTGAGTCCTTTTTTTCCAATCGTAGTATAAAAGTTGTCCTCGATGGACAACACTCTTCTTCACATCCTGTAACTTCAGGGGTTCCTCAAGGTTCAATCCTTGGCCTTATACTCTTTTTAATTTACATTAACGATCTTCCAGATATTCTCACATCTAAGGTGGCATTATTCGCTGACGACACTACCATTTACTCTTGTCATGATAAGAAGCCTACACTCTCTGATTGCTTGGAGGGGGTATCTGAGCTTGAAAAGGATCTCACTTCTGCTACAGCATGGGGCTCACAGTGGCTGGTGAACTTTAATTCAGATAAAACTCAATTTTATTCGGCCAATCGTTATCGTAATAATTTAGATCTTCCTATATTTATGAATGGTAATGTACTAGATGAGTCATCTACCATTCATCTTCTAGGATTAACTCTTACTTCTGATCTTTCTTTTAAACCGTATATCGAATCCATTGCAAAATTAGCATCTGCTAAGGTTGCATCTCTTTATCGAGCTCGACACTTTCTTACTCCAGATTCTATTCTCTATCTCTATAAATCTCAAATCCGTCCCTGTATGGAATACTGTTGCCACATCTGGGGCGGATCTTCTAATGATGCTCTTTCTCTTTTAGACAAGGTGCAAAAACGAATTGTAAACATAGTTGGACCTGCTCTGGCAGCCAATCTCCAACCTTTGTCACATCGTCGTAATGTTGCTTCTCTTTCTCTTTTCTACAAATACTATAATGGGCACTGCTCTAAAGAGCTAGCGTCCCTTGTGCCATCTACTAAAATTCATTCTCGTGTTACTCGCCATTCAATTAAGTCTCATCCTTTTTCTGTGACTGTTCCTAAGTGCTTCAAAAACTCTTATTCTTCTAGTTTTTTTCCTCGATCTTCAGTTCTTTGGAATTCGCTTCCTTTATCTTGCTTTCCTGATTCATATAATTTGCAATCTTTTAAGTCGTCAGTCAATCGTTATCTTGCTCTACAGATTTAGTCTTTTCTCTTCCAGTAACTTCCAACTCTTATAGTGGTTGCTTGCAGCCTTGTTGGAAGTGAAGATGTTAAAAAAAAAAAAAAAAAAAAAAAACGTCCATGTTCTCCTTGAATTTGTTGAGATGCGATTCGAGGATAGGGACTTTTAAAGACATTCTTCATCCTATTTTGGAGTAGTTTTTTAGGAGAGCCTACACCTATTCCACATAGTTTTCAATTTTGCAATTACCTAGGAAGCCCTGAGCAACTGCAATGAATAGACGCCATTCAATAGGACGACATGCAAAACCTAAAGCCTGGAAAAGATCGGCAACATTGTTGCATAAACACAGCCATCATGCTGACTAAAGAAGTTGGAGAATTTTTGATGTCGCTTATTCTGATCCGTGATTTATACGCTATCATAAACCCAATTCCACTGTTTGTAACAAAAACCTCGGCAACAGCAGTAGTTAATATTTTTATTAACAATCATTTAGAAACGATAACCGAAACCGGTATGTTTATGGCAGATATATGTAATTATTTCCCAATATACATAAAAATAAAACCTTAAGTCTACGTCTGATTGTTAATCTAAAATCTAGATTCATTTGAAAAAACAAAATTTAAAAATAAGTAATACTAAAAAATTAACTAAAACAAAAAACGTGGAACAACGTTTATAAATGTCAAGATAGTAATGAAGCTAACAATACTTTTTTAAGTACATTTTTGGAGTATTTTAACAAAACCTGTCAACAGAAGGTTATAAAAACTCAAACAAAAACTCAGATTATAAAGTCAAAAGCTTTTTCCGTGGATGGATAAATCGTTATTAAAGTGCTCAAAAAAAAAAGCAAAAACTTTAAAATAAATTTCGGCAAAATAAAAACAATTATAAAGAAAAAAATTACAAAACTTAAAATATTTTTACCAAGATCTCATTAAAAATGCCAAAAAAAATATAACAGAAACCAAATTAACAATTGTAAATTTGATAGCAAAAATATATGGTCCATCATTAATCTAATAATGGGAAAAGAAAAATTTATTTATTGGAACAGATCCAATTCAAAAGCTAATAAACATTTACAAAAAATCAATAAAAATGAATTCATTTAAAGCGTTTTGATTACAGCGGTTCTCTACGACAAGACCTCGAGGACTTCTTTGAGTTTCCGCATTCTTTATTCCTAATTTTTATTGTTATATTTATTGTCATATTTCTATTGTTAACGAAATCTTTATTGTAAATATTATTTATTTCTTCTTTTATGTCTTACGTTTTATTAACAAGTTATAATAGAAATTGTAGTAATGATTGTAATAAAGAATTAAAAAAAAAAAAAAAAAAAATGGTAACCATAGTTATATTTTCCATTTGCATTTGATAACTAAAAATGTCGGTAACTCCATACCAATGAGTACCTCTTAAAAAAAGACTAAAATAAGTAAGGATATAAAAAACGAAATAATAATAGATGGTATTAGTTAATTATTTTTTACTTTTTATTTTTTGCTGTGTAAATATACACTTTTACATTAATATTAACAGTATAAACTGACAGGAGAAACAAGATGAAGACTTATCACCAAGCCCCTGGATAAATTTGGTAAGTATTAAGAATAATAAATTTTGTTCATCATATAGACTGAGTTTAGATAACGACGTTAAAATTAAAGTTATAATATTTTTATTTATGATATAAGAAATCATAAGTTATCAATATATACTTATTTCAATCAATAAAAAAATAAAAAAGTTAGTTAAAAAAAAATAAAATAAATAACTAAAAAAATAAGAAAAAAAAATCAAAATTAAAATTATAATTTAAAAGTAATTACACTATTATTGAAATTACTTATTTCTAGAGTGTGTGAAAAAATGACTTCATTAAGCAGAAACTTTGCTTACACGACAACAGCACAAAGAAAACTTGTTTATTTGGTTCTTCATTTTAAAAAGGAACTGAAAAAAATAGTTAAGCATCATTTGTTGTATATATAAACGTGACTTATAATATCATTTATCTTACCTGCAACATCAAAAGTCGTTTGAGAAACGAATTTTCGTTTTCTTGTAGCTTGAGCATGGACATCATCAAACTTCCTAATTGTTTTCAGCCGCTCCTCGATATGTCCATGAGGTGTTAATTTCTTTTTTTTGCCATTTACTTCAACTTCCTTATAAACGCAATAGTAATTTTCCTAAATATTTAATTAAATATAATGCAGTTTAAACAGCAAACAAACAAATTACTTTTAGTTAACAAAGTTAAATAACAAACATATCCTAGAGGTCCATCAGTGTACAGTTTAGGAAAATCATTAATAATTGACATAGCAAGATTTGTTTTTGTTGCTCTTGATGGATACCTAAAGTAAATACCTAATAATTTAATAACCACAAAATTTAACAAATGCTATAGGTAAGTTAAATAAATAGACTTTCTACATAGTTACATGAATCATTAACTTAACATTTACATGTTCTGTTCATGCCTTTATATAATATTATTATTATAAAAAAGTGTTCTAAAAAACTTAATAACTATGCATTTGAATATTCAGAAACAAACAAACTGTAAAATCTAAAATCAATATAAAATCAATGTAGTAACTTACATGTTTCCAACTTTATTTACCATAATGTTAACAAGGATATGAACCATTTCAAATCTGTTCTTTATTAACATTCCAGTTGTCTAATATTCAACAATGACTTGTTTACCTGTCTGATACTCATCAAGCAGTTTTCGAACATCCTAAAAAAGTAGAAATATTTGAAAAAAATTTTTAGAAATTAAAATCAGTCCTTATAGTTTTGCAATACAGCTATATATGTTAAAAAATTTACAAATTTGATATTGTCTATTCTAAGTACTGGATATGGAGTATGAAGAACATCTCTATCACATGAATGTGTTGAATCTGAAAAGGGATTGGAAGTTGATAAACTCGTACTAGAACTAGTCTGATTAGGTGAAACAAGATTATTTTCAACAGTGAAATCAGTTTGTAAACACTGATTTCACAAAATCTGTGGATTGTTCCTAAAACACAAAAAATAATTCAATTCAATTTATCTAAACTTACATATTGCTATACTTTCATTGTTCTTAAAAATAGCTATATATATCTTTATATATATATATATATATATATATATATATATATATATATATATATATATATATATATATATATATATATATATATATATATATATATATATATATATATATATATATATATACATATATATATATATATATTATATATATATATATATATATATATATATATATATATATATATATATATATATATATATATATATTTATATTAGGGCTGTTCAGTATGCTAATTTGTTTTCAGAACATAGCTAATTGAAGTTTTTCCCATTCAACTATCATATTGTGGTTCAAAAATATTTTTTACTAAATTTTATTATTTGCCCTGAAGATCCCTCAAAGCCCCTAAACATTTGGCAGATACCTAATATTATTGAAAAATTACATACTTTATATATATATATATATATATATATATATATATATATATATATTTATATATATATATATATATATATATATATATATATATATATATATATATATATATATATATATATATATATATATATATATATATATATATATATGTATATATATATATATATATATATATATATATATATACATATATATAAGTATATATATATATATATATATATATATATATATATATATATATATATATATATATATATATATATGTATGTATAAATGTATATATACATATATATATATATATATATATATATATATATATATATATATATATATATATATATATATATATATATACAGTATGTAACTATAACTATAATAAAAAGATTATTTTTACAACCGAATTTATCATAAAATATTGAGTTACATATAATAAATATTTGCAATATCGCCAGGTATTTCGTGGGGTAGGTATAGAAAGTTATTATGACATAGTTGATGATTCAAGATAATGTGCATGAATTGGCAATTTATTTTCAAACAACGCACTGCATTAAGAGGTTTGTAATCTATTATATCACATGTTCTTATACATAGTTTTTGGTTATCTAGTAAACAACAGTAAGATAAAAATAGATTGCAGTTTTTGTGGACAATCCACTTTGTTGCGAATAAAAACACACAACTTCGCAATGAACAAAAATCTGGTCAATGTGAGCAAAACTTGGTTTACCATCACTATTAAAATCATAAAGAATTGTTTCACTTTATCTGAATTTCTGACCCAAAACGGTAACACAATCAACAGCTAAAACCTCACTTTCTTCACCAATAAAGGTGAAGAAAGTGAGGTTCTTTAATTCTGAAACTAAAAACATTTTTTACATCAGTAATGATTTTTAGGGGACCATGAGTCATCCACGCTAAAGCATGAGCAATTTGATGTCTTTTTGCAATTGAATAAGAAATGTTCTGAAAATTGCAAACAATATGAGCTAATCTTTTTGAAAAATTATGCTTGGCTTCATACCTTATAACAGTCATGTGAAGAAGAGGTCCGCTTCGTTGTATAATAGTTCCATAATGAATCATTCGGTGATGCTTATAAAGAAGTTTTTTCTCAGGATAACATTCTTTCATCAATGAATGATATTCCATTACTAATTCCTCAATATACGTGACTTGTAAACAATTTAAATTTGGAGATAAGATTATATCGCACAATTGCTTTAAGATTTGGTAAAGTTTCCACTTTTGTGTATCTACTTTATCAATAACATCAGACAAAATAAGTGGCAAATACATAAACAGTGTAAGCATCTGAGCAGAGCGTTGACCTAGTAAAGAGTCAGTACTTTTCATACGCGACTCATTAATAGTACTAGGTTTTGAGCTGCAGACAATACCATAATCCATAAACTTGATTCGCCTATTCAGTTCTGTAATGGAGATACATTTGACATCATACAACACATGGTAAAGAAACAATTTAACTTCGCACGGAATAACTCCTTTAAAAATATCATGCATTACGTCTGCAGAATCATTCGAAGCAGGATGATAATATGGCAATTCAGTTAAACAAGTAAACCGCCTAATTCCACAGTTCTTATTAGAAATTTTGCCTCTTTGCATCTGATGAACTTGAGAGTTGTATAAAATGTCTGTTCTGAGAGCTTGTTTTTCTTCTTTAAAAACATGCTGTATGTCAACTTAAGATATCATGCACATGTCACATGGAAAAGAAACAGTACTAAAATTTTCCATATATCCTAATATCGAGTGCAGACCTAATTTGTCTCCAACAATTTGGGTTAGTAAACATCTAAAGTTAGTTTTTTTGCCTTCAATAAGAATATCAAATCCTTCGTCATGAAGTTTTTGCAATTCATTTACATTCACTTTTATCACTGGTTCTGCTGAATATTTCCTTATGTTTATTGCGTGAGTTAATGCTAACATATGAATGTTGTTCAAGGCTGAGTTTGCTGCATGAGGAAAGTTCTTTATCACAAAGGCACCAAATTTATGAATGCCTGTTTTTGATCCAAGAGGATTTGTGGTCTCTACTTCATCAAAGTATATTTGAATAAACAAAGGGAAACTTTTCGGAAATTTAAATTTGGCATATGCCATTAATTTTTTTCCATTTTCACTACAAAACCAATCTTCAACAAATTCTAATTAGATATTTGCTCCACTTTTAACATTTTCACGGCTTCTGCCTGTCGCAACACAAGCTTTGTTGTGCTTTCAATAGGTATGTAATAAAACAAATCTTTTCCTTTGACTTGTATTTGCCTTTTAGTCTTTCTGTCACGTTTTGTATCCCATCGTTCACCCATTGAATGTGGTACTGGTTCAATATATAGGCCTTTATTTTTCAAATATGATATTATTCGATGTTGTGAATCAATTCCACTAAAAGGTGTTTTCCATCTGTTAAACTCTTCTGTTAAATTGCCAATTATATGTTTCTCTCACCTATATGTTTTCAGTATCGCAATTGTTTTACATAGTAAATAACTAAGTATGTCTTCAATTAGGTTTTGTGAACAACTCTTAACAAACTCTGAAGTACTTAGAGGAATAGAACTCGAAGACATTAAAGCCATAATAAATTTTAACGCTGCTTGTGATATGCCATACTCATCAACAATAGGTGAGGCAACGTCGTCAATTTTTATCTCACATTCTTTGTCTATTTTATTTTCACTTTTAGTTTCAGAAGTAGGTGTTACTGGTTTTTCACAACTTATGCTAAATGTTTGAGCAATATTAACTACAAAACTGGCATGATCTTTATTTATATGTTTTCTAAGCATATTGTATGTAGTAAACAATCTTATGCAACCATCAACATTACAACGAAGTTGACAAGGCTCAAACAAAAGATGAAAGTTCTTCAAGTGATTTATGTAAAAAGCAACAGTTGAAAAATCTTTGGGGCAAAGGTAACAACACATTGACATCCTAAAAAAAAAAAACATTATAATATTAAATTCACCTTCTTTGCTGCAATGATAGACTGAAGCTTTATAGCTTGACCCATTTTTATTCCAATACAATGAAACAAAACAGAGTTCATTTGCAAAAATGCATCTCCGTCAATATCTTCACCTTTAAACAGTAAGTTTATGAAAGATAACATTTTTTAAAGTTATTTCAACTAGTTAAATTTGTTTTATGCATAGATATATAATTTATATATGCATAAAACAAATTTAACTAGTTGAAATAACTTTAAAAAATTTAATTTATATATCTATGGTTTTATGCATTAATGTTTAAAACTAAATTTTTATGTAGTAAATACTTATTTGACAATTTAGCAGTTGTTTCCACAGAAATTCCTTTTGGAATCAAATGATTAATCAACTCATGAGTGTTTAAATTTTTTAACATTACCGAGCACATTCTTTTAAAAAGCAAAAAGTTAAGATTAAAAGTTCCGGTTTTTACAGGTTCGTGCAGTTTGACTAAAGTTCAGCAATAATTTATATTAACTGTAACTGTTGATCTGAACTAATCCTGACCTGTTCAGGCAAAAGGCATCGTCAGAACGCATCGATCGAACATTCAGTTGTTTCGCCTGAAGTTTCAGACGTAAAAATTTGCCTGAACAGTTCGTGTAAATTTTACCAGAACTTTTTTAAGAGTGTAATTAAATGAACTTTTTAGATTAGTTTTCTTAAATTTAGTAAAAAATCATTTAATTTTAGATTTTATCAACTTTTTGACATTTTAGTGAAAATTTGAAAGAAATTGGATTTTTCATTCAAAAGTTATCTCAAATTACGTTCTTGTCCGGTTATTTATGCACGCAACTGTATATGTAACAAATGAATATAAATAACGACAAATAAAGAAAAATGAACAAAAGTGTGCACATTTTTAAAATTCATAACCTTCTCATATCAATAAATGGCAATCTGAAATTCAAATAATCTGGAGGTAAGCTAAACTTTTGGAAAATTATTCCAACTTTACAGTAAACCGAGTAATAACCTTAACTATATAGATGTTAATTCCAACCATCTACCTACACTATAAAATGTCTGGTACGATCTATTGAGTTAAGACAGTCTGCTACATTGTCATGAGAAGTTATTTTTATGAAAGTGCATTAAAAAAATGCGGCTATTATTGTGCGCTCACGTACCAACCAAACTTAAAACTAAACTTAGAAAAAAGTTCAAACTCATTACCATAGCTTAGATAAGTGGGATTATAACTGTTGCTTTTTCTACTGAATCTTCTAGCTCTGGTCTAAGTTTTTTTTAAAAAACTAGATTTTCTTTTAATATTAGAGTCAGAAAACTTTATTTTTTTTTTAATTGAATTTTTGATAACAATTTAAATACTAAAATGGATAGTGAGTGCTTCTTACAAGTGCAACTGTATATTTAATGTTTTATTTGTTGATCTTTCATAATATTAAACATCTTGATTATGATGAAACAATCTTTCTAACAAAAATTATAAATTAATTAATTGAATTTTTTGCAACAATTTTTACTTCTGCATTCAAGTCGGCTCTTTGTGTACGTAGATTTGCATTTGCAATTTCTTTTTGTAAACTTATTCAATACGCCAATGATTCAACTAAAATTAACAGTTTTGCACCTTCTGATATTTTGTTTATGGAATTCAAAAACATTGTTTTTGCGTACTTTATAAAAAATAACTTTTTAGAGTTTTCACAGTTTATATCTTATTTATGGTCTTCTCTAACATACACAAACAAATATTTATAGTCTTATGTAAGTTAAACAAGTTATATTGACTCGGAAAATACATGGGTTAAAGGAATCCAAACAAACGATAAGATTAAAAATGATGATGATGATAAAGATGATAAATTTTAACAATAATTTATTAAAATAGTTTTATAAAAGTAATAGTTTGTTAAACGATTGAAACTCATGACTTCAATACGAAACTCAATGATATTAGTTGTTAGATGGCCTGTGGTCTAATGTGCTTCCTAACCAACAATACTTTTCTGTAACGTTTTAGTTTGAAATAATCAAAATTAATTCTTATTATTATTTTGCTTTGTTTAATTTGTTTTGTTCTAGGGCTTGACTAAATAGCAAAAAAGTTTGGTAAATGGTCAGATATATCCGTTTTTAGGATACTATTTTGGATAACATTATTAAAGATATATTTTATGATATTGTTATCTAGCACTGTGCACCAGAGAGACCGCCAGGTTTTATGTCGTGGCAATCAAATGAAACCTTTTTTATTCAAGAGTATTTGTATTATAACAATAAAAAGTGATTTTTAAAATTCAAACAAATTGCTAAGGGTCTGATTTTTAAAATCCAAACAAATCCAAAAAAACAAAGGTATCCAAAAAAATCCAAAAAAACAAAGGTATGATTTTTAAAATCCAAACAAATTGCTAAGGGTCATAAATGGGGCAAAAGGGTAAATACAAGGGAGGCACAAACCCATTTAGGTATGCTAGTTGCAAGTAACAAAAAAAAAGTTTTTAATTCAAAAGTATTTGTTTAATATAAATAAACCTTTTTTTAAAAAAAAAAAAAAACAAAGGGTCGTAAATGAGGCAAAGGGTAAAATGAAGGGGCCCTATGCCCATTTAAACATTTGAGATGCCCGTTACAATAATTTTTAATGACAAATGTCAAATATTTTAAACAAAGTAGAAACAAACAAACAAAAAAATCAAAATATTTATAATATTTATCAAAATATTGTACATAATTCAACAAAATACGAACAATTCTTCTTCCTGCTCCAGAGCAATATGTCAAAGATACAGATAAATTTAACTCTTCTTTGATTAAAAATAACTATTGAGTCGATCTACGAATTAAAAGTTTTTGTCTACACATTCAAAACTATTTCTTGTGTACTCAAATCTGAAACAAACTATCTGCATTGCTCAGAAAACTGTACATTTATAACATAATCATACATGTATATATATATATATATATATATATATATATATATATATATATATATATATATATATATATATATATATATATATATATATATATATGTATATATATATATATATATATATATATATATATATATATATATATATATATATATATATATATATATATATATATATATATGTATATATATATATATATATATATATATATATATATATATATATATTACATGTATATATATATATATATATATATATATATATATATATATATATATATATATATATATATATATATATATATATATATATATATATATATATATATATATATATATTACATGTATATATATATATACATATATATATATATATATATATATATATATATATATATATATATATATATATATATATATATATATATATATATATATATATATATATATATATATATATATATATATATATCATTGCTCGAATCATTGACGGACTGCTGTTTTTAAGGTTTGTTTATGATCTTTAAGATTAAAGTTTATGCTATATAAAGACTGCAATAGTTTGTAATAGATTGTAATAATGTAACGTTATTATTGTCTTTCTTTAGCTCCTATCTGCTTTATTTTGTTAAGAACTATTTACAATTGTCAACCTTAATGATCAGCTAATTTGTCAACTTGTAATAATTACTTTCAAATCAATGCAAGTAAAACAACTTGTGTGGTTAAATTACTGGAGTCACAAGTAATTTAAATAATATTAAAACAAAAAATTACACAAGAAAAATTATTTGCTAAATAGTTAAGATAAAACAATTTGTATCGTTTGATAGTATCGTAATCTCCATTGTCGTTATTATATTTTATTTTCAACGCCTACTTTTTTATCATCATTACCTTTTCTTTTTTTTTATAAAATTCTCTTTTATAAAACAATTCTATAAAATAAATTTTAATTGATTTAGCAGAGAAAGTATTCTGACAAACTTTACTCTTGTATTATATAATACTCATGTATTATACTTGTTAATGTTATTTTCAAAACGCTTGTCGTAAAATGTAGTGGCACCATATCTAATTTGTATTTAGACATAAAAAGTATATTTCTTAAAATATTTGTTCAAAAACGTTAAGTTCTTTCATTTACTCCAATAATAAGGATTGAGCATGAATAACTTTTTATTGTTGTAAATTTGTCTTAAAGTTTTTGATGTTTTTTAACTGTTTTTACTTTGATTTGAGAATACTGCTGAATTTTTTTACAAATTTTATACTTACAGTTTTATTCTTTTCTTATATAATAATATGTTTCATGTAATATGGAAATTAAATAATATTATGCTTTATAGCATGTGGAAAATAAAAAGTATTTTGACGTTATTTTAATTATTTCTGGAGCTGTCAATAAATTATGTCAGTGATTTCTAACAGTTTTTCAAACCCTTACCTCTTTTGTCAAACTCTGTTAATTCTTGGTGACTCCCCCCCCCCATCTCTCCTCCTTTAATATGATGTCACTGTTTGTATCCCTGCCCCCCTCATTAAAGTTACATTAAAAATATGCGTAAACAGCATTGATTTTTTTCTGATTAAGCTATACATTTATTTAGTAGCTAATACCTCAGCTATTTATATTATACAACACTAGATATCTCATCAAATAATAAACAAACTAATCAAAATAAGGAAATTTTATTCTGTACCTATAATATAAGTTCAATCACTCATCATCTTTCCATGGGTTGTTGAAGTGATCTACGGTTGAAACAATAGGTACTGAATGTTCTCCGTAAACCAAACGGTTATCGCCCTATTGAAATATGACCAAATCCGTTGCTTTATACATATATGTGTTATTGGTTTATCAGTATAGTTTAGTTTATCAGTTTAGTTTCGTACTTAAAATAATGACAATTGTATTTACAATTGTATTTATATCATAATCAAAATGATGAATTTGCTACCGTATGCTGTTATCAAGAACTTCTTCAAGCCGCTTTGGGGCAATAAGAGGTTTGTATTTGCGATAGTGACTTTATGTGTTCGTATTACATCACATTTTACGAGTCACTAGAGAGAAAATAAAGTTTCGTAGTTGAAATAATGACAATTGTATTTAAAATAATACCAAATGACTTTATGCGTTTGCTTTGAAGCATATTTTATAATCCGTTGCGTTGCAAACAACGTGATTCTTAAGTTAAAATAAGATTCTTGTAAAAAAGAATAAGAGTCTAAAATAAGAGTCTAAAAATAAGTTTCTTAAATTTGTATAGAAATAGTTGATATTTGCAAACAATTTGATTTGCAGTCAAATGGTAATACAATAATAAAACGTTGGTAAATTTTTAATTTATTTAAAGTCTCTGATAAACTTACATCAAATTTCACACAATACAAGTATATCATTTCTATACCACATTGTATATGTAAATACCTTTAAAATTTGCGCGTATAAGTTTTTTCTTTTTTCTTTTTAATTTGACATCATTTTGTTCTTAATGCTTTCCCCCCCCCTCCTTCCTCGTTGTCAACTCTTGTCAAACTTTTCAGGACCCCATCCCCTTATATTTACTGACATCATTTATGGATGTCAGTAAATATGGCCCCTCTATTCAAGCACCTGACGTCATAGTTTAATAAATTATTTTTTTAACTTAATATTGGTTTCCAACTTTTTGCGCATTTTTTTCTTCATGTTTACAACTAGAACTAAGACTATAGAATATTTATATATTTTTTTAGGCTATATGTTTAAATATGTTTATTTTTGTCAGTATATCTTTTATTTGTGTTAATGTTGCGACAGTTTGAATAAGGTTTTCAAAACGCTATACTCCTGCTTAAAAGATTAGACGTCTGCTATTTCTTATTGAAAGTATATTAACTATGAGTTGTTGAGATATTAACAAACTACATAAACTCTGTGAAAGACTTTTTTTCTGTTTCGCGCGTAATTCTGTTTAAAACTTATTTTTTAATAACATTATATAATTACAGATAAAATATTTTATAGGTGAGAATTATACGAGAGTTTTAATCAGAATTACTAGTTTCAATTATTGGCCTTAAGGCCAATAACTAAGGCCTTGAAATTGTTGACCTTGGCCTTAGAACATTTTAGTTTTGGCCTTTTACTTTTTTCTATTAATTTCAGAGCTTTGTTTCATGTTTGCATTTCAACCCTTTTGCGACTGAGCTAAAAACAGCTACATGACTGCGCGTAAAATAAAAAACTAGAATCATGATCAATTGAAAGAGTATAAAATAAAAACTACTAGTCAGAATTTGAAACACAAGATCTTGCTTTTTTTTTTGTCTAAGAATTGACTTTTAGAAAATTCAACAATTAAAAAAAAAAAAAATATGTTTATGTTAGTTACGTGATCAAAATATATTATGTTAAAATTAACAAAAATATATAGTTTCATTATGTAAACTTAAACAAATAAAAAAGAAATAGATAAACATATCATTTTTGATATTAAACTAATGAAGCATTTATACTGCCAATCAAACAAAAAAAATATCCACCACTATCGTTGCAACAAATATAAACGATTTCATTTATATCTATATAATATAATTTGTTCTTCGTCATTTTTTAAAACTGATTTTTGAGCGATCTATAAATGCAATTAAGAAACGGTTTGAAGCATTAACTAAAGAAATTATTTACAATTCAAAGATAGTTTTAAAGTTTTTCCTAAATGCTATAGATATTTAAAAAATTTTTAAATTATTTATGCACCGTCATGAAGAGTGTATCTAAACGAAGAGTGACCCACTCTTCGTTTAGATACAAATTTTATAAATCGCCATACGGGTCACGCGTCACGAAAGGGTTAAAAATGGTACTAGATAAAATGCGAACTGCGAACCGCGAACTTGTAAAATGCAAACTTTTTTGCGAACCATCGTTGTTAATGATGTAATGTTTTACTTCCGTTAAATAGTTTATTTAGCGGTATATTTTAAGGTTTTTTAAGTTAAAAAATTTATTAAAAATAAATAAAAAGAAATTAAGTGAAACTTATTATGAAAGAAAAATACAATAAAATTTTTTTTTTTTTAAATTATTTGATAGACTCTCTGCCTAAACCAAACCCTCAGTCGATGTAGCAGCACTCCTTTGCGAATTAGGCTATAAGATAGTCAATGTAGCAACACTCCGCGCATGATTTACAGTTAAAAACTAAAAATTTTATTTTTAAAATAAATAATTAAGAGTTGGAGAGTTTTTTTTTTTATTATTTTTATCTTAACAATAATGGTCTTTAAAATATAATGTTTTGGTTCGCATTTTACCGGTCCGCAGTTCGTGGTTCGCATTTTACCGACAACCTTTAAAAAATGAACAACAGTTGATTTTGTTTACTAGAGTTATTTTTGTTTACTTTATTCTTTAAAACTTATTTTTGCGTTTAATGTCACGAATTTAACTGCCATTATAAACAACAATCATGACATGGTTGGTTAACGGGAATTTAGTATATCCATATATTAAGCCACATAGTTTGTTTTAATGTTTTTTTATTAGTTTCAAAATTTATAAAGATTTTAAAACGTGAATTTTTCTTAAATTACAAACAGAATTTTAAAGATTTTTGAATTAAAATAATTTTTTATATTTAAATTATAAAAAAGTATTCATTTAATTATATTGTTTTTATTCAACATAACTAAATTTGTTCAAAAAAGTTGTCACAGTACTTGCTAGCTGCAGTTTTGTAACAAATGGCCTTAACGTAACATAAGACTAACATTTATCTCTATGGCATTGAAAATGTTCGCGTAACTTTTAAAAATCAAAACTTGCGTACTCAAATTATTTTTTGTTTAAAATACTTTTATTTTTATAACGATCGTTTAATAAAGTTTCATTCGCGGTTTTAGAAACATTTAAACGCGGTGTTTATTAGTCTAAACTTGAAACTTAATTTTTTTTAAAAAAAATTAAATGTTTAGTTGGTTTTTATTTAATTCTTTCTAGCTTAAAAAGTAGTTTAAATTCTTCCAATGTTTTTTACTATATTTTCTAAATATTATAGTTCTCGGTAATTAAAATCACGGTTTAAAACTGCTATTTTTAATTAAAATATTTGTTTTAATATTTATTAAAATTTTGTACAAAAAATTTTGATCGTTTAAGTAAAATTTAAAGTCGGTTTAAAATTAAGTAAAATGTCAGATGAAATATGAAATTTCGAGCTAAAAATCTTCGAAGAAAAATTCTACTAAACCATCGAATTTTTTTATTTTGTTGACGACGAACTTTTTTATTTTGTTGATCTCTTCAAGAAACAATGGCGAAAACCTTGAAAAGTTATTTTTATTATAAAAGTCATTTTATTATAAACATAAATTTGTATAAAAGGTGTATAAAAAGTGCAAATCCAATAAAAAATACGAATATTATTTGAAAAGAAATTGATAATAAAATAAAAAAAATTAACATTTTATTTTAATTTGCATATTTAGATTATTTAACTTAATTCTTAAACATAAAAATATAAATAAAATATTAAACAAACATTTATTATTTATTAAAACAATTATTTATTAATAATATTATTCAAAAAATTATATATTAAGAACATAATAATTAAAAACTGAAAATATTATTATTTATAAAATATTTTAATAGTAAAAAATTAAACTTTTAAATATTAAATCTAATAAACTAGTAAAATTAATTTGTATATTTAAAAACGTATTTATTATAAAATAATACATTAAATATTTCATTAGTTATTTATAGTTATTGTTTTTATTTAATATATTTAAGGTATTAAATAATTTATCTTGTTGTAAAGTTTTTTAATTCATCGAGGTTACGAAAATTTTTTCCACGGTACAAGATCTTAAACTTCTTGACATTCGAACAACGAATCCATTCATAAAAATCTTTAATAAAATCAATGTCGTCGTGAAGTAAAAGATGTAATGTTTCACAAAGATTAATCCACGGAAGAAAATTTTCTTCAAAATCTTTTTTTGTTATTAAATAATTTGAGAACTTTTGTTTTTTCATTGAAGTGTTGAGTATACTCAACACTTCAATCTTATCTTTCGGTTTCCAACCTTCGAAATTAATTGGATGATAAAAGGTGACTTTGCGAACATTAGTTGAACATTGTATTAAAAGTTTTTTTTCTTCATCACTTAAAATATTTTTATTAACATATAACCACGATAACTTTCTTCCAGATTTTACGTAATGATTTATGAAATAATGTTCGCAAGAAGTTTCGTAAGAAGTTTTTCCATCGTAAATCGAAATCCACCACTCTCCTTGTTCATCAACAATTGATTTAATTTTATCATTAAATGATGATTGACTTTCATAAAAACATTCAATGAATAAATAGTGGTAATCTTTACTTTCATCACTTTTACTTAGACGATCTAAAGTAAAAATAAATATTAATTATAAAAATGAACAAATAATAAAAATAATAATCAAAATTATAAAATTATATACATTATAATATTCTACATATTCATACATATAATTTTTATTAACTAATGATTGAATAAAAAACATACAATTTTTTATTTTTATTAAATAGACTATATTTTATACAATAATATTATATACATAAATTTATATTAAATTAAAAAGATATAAAAAAATAATAAAAGTGTGAAACCTTTAGATAAAATAATTCATATAAAAAATAAATATATATAAAAATGTAATATAAAATATAATAAAAAAGACAATTTTTTAATTTTGTTAATTCATCATATTTCTAAAACAAAATAATTTAAATATAAGTTATAAATTAAACATATTTAAAATAACATAACAAAAATTAAAACGGTTGTTCACACACATAAAAGATTCATAATCATGAGACATTTACACATCAAAATCAACATAATTTCATTATTAAAGCTACAAAATGTAATATATATAATATATAAAAACAAGCAACAAACATAAGATAAACCGATTGAATTTAAAAATTACAATAACATCACATCAAACGACATTTTGTTTTAAAAAGTAAAAATTAAATCCATGAAACAATCATTTCAACGCAAACAAGAAAATAATTCCTCATTCACAATTGTTTCATGTAAATCATATTTCTCTGAAACTTTTAGCAAAAGAAACAGGTTTTTTCTAAAATATCAAACTTAGAGGAACGATTAAAAATAAACGGGTAAAAATGCAATTAAATAATAGCTCAGTATGTTTTAAAATTAGTGTGGCATAGGTACTTGCATACCATTATCATACTGCACTATCTTTTTTGCATACTAAAGTATGCCAAACATTTTTAAAGTAAAAAACTTGTAAAAACGATGAATTCTATGCGACGAAAATATATTTTTTGCAGCGTAGAGTTTTTGTGACGTAGGTGATGTCTTAACTTATACTTTATAAAAGAAGAATTTTTTTTAAGGTTTATAAATATGCATTTTTTTTTTTTTTTTTTGCACCACTAACATTTTGAAGGCAAGTTTATTTATTTTTCAACATATTTTCTAAATCTTAATTCATAATATTCTAAATCTATTTTCGATTTACCTTTCCATAAAAAAAACTCACTCTTTCATACTCAATTATCGTATTTTCAATGATTAAATATATAAAAAGTTTGAACATTATAAACACGAATCTATATGCTATTTTATATTAAAAAGAATAAGCTTGGGGATAGAAATCAAAATATTATAAAAAATGTTACATTAAATTTAAAGCTTTACACATTTTAGCACTTTAATCTTGTATATATATAATATAATATAACTAATATATCAACAACAAAAAAATATTTATTATCATCAAATTTACACGAAAAACAGTCGTCGTAAGTTAAGGTTTTGTAACAATATAAATTTTGTTTTAAAACATAAACCTTTTTAATAAAAACAAATAAACGAATATAAAACTGAAGAATACTCACTTACGAATTTTTAAAAGTATTTGTGACCAGCGCGAAGTTATAAACAATGGTAAAAGAATAATTTCGTACTTTTTCCAAAAAAAAAAAAAACGTTTTATATACATAAAACTCGATGATCGAACTTTACCTTTAACTATTACAAATTCGAACAAAAATTTAAATCAACCGCTTAGTTTTATAGAATTATATCGTAACTATCGCAACCGTTTAAAGTATTTGTGAATTCACAAAAAAAAAACGATTAGATCACGTTTAAAGCTTGATAACACGTCGAATAATAAATTATACATTATTTTATTCAGAAAATAAACTATTAATTCTATTAAGTATAATGATGTGAAATAAATAAAACGAAAAAAAAAAGTATTAAAAAAAAATTTAGTTACTGTTATTTTTTCTGACGTTATAAACGTAATTTAAACTTAGCGTAATCTAAATATAATGTAATAATAAACCTAATGAAAAAAACACAAAAAAAAATAGTGAAACGCAATAAAAAACCTAATGAAAAAACCACAAAAAAAAAATAGTGAAACGCATGTTTTTTAAACAGAGTTTACAATTTGTAAATTAATATTAGTATACATATTATTATATATTAGTTTGTAAATTAATATCATTACACATATAAATAAACAATAAACCGAATAAAAATTAAATAATATAACTAATTTCATAAAAAATTTCTCATTATAAAAATGTAACAAGACATTTGTCTTGTTACGTTTATATATATAAACTTTATATTATATTATTATATTATATAAACATTATATTATATAAACTTATATTATTTCAGTTATAAAACATATGTTCCACAAAAAAACTTTCTTTTGCTTAATTTTCTTTTTGCTTAGAGACGTTTTTTTTTTGTTAAACTCGTGACAAACAAGAGATTTAAAAAAAAAATTTTTTGCTTAAAAAGTATAAAAAATTCACTAACTTTAAAATAATAGTATTTTCTATAAAAGCTTTGATCTTCAAAAAAATAATTAAAATTAATTATTTTTTTGAAGATCAAAGCTTTTATAGAAATATAAAAGCTTTTATAGAAAATTAAAACAATAAAAAAATGGATGTATTTATCCTTGTTCGACGGAGCATACACCACAAGAGCAGATCTTCTTGTTTCATTCTACTTAACTTTTTATTTTGACAACAATCATTCAAAAAACAAACCATCTAGTTAGGTTATCAGTAAAGCTAAATCTTTACTGAAGGTCTTACAATTCTGTTCAAAAGTATGATTTTGTCTTGCATCCTCTATAAATTCAAGTTGGATGAGAATTTATATACAAATTAATTCATGGTCCATAAACTGCTTCACTAATTGCATTAATAAACTAATCTTATCCAATAAAAAAACCTGAAAAATGAAATTAATAAATTTTAAACTATCATACAAATTTATTGAGAATAATTTATCTGAACTATGATGTACTTGTGCTATCTTTTGCAAATGATGGTTTGTGATCAGATTCAAAACTTTTATTTAAAACACACAAATTGAGATCTGGTCAAGGCAAACACAAGTTAATTTAAAAACAAAAACTCTTTACAAAGGTATTTATCTCTGCTTGAGAAAAACTACAAATAATAATAATACTAAAAAAAATAATAACTGCTTTACTTTGAAAAGAATCATAATTTATAAATAATTTCATCAAGTTGTTTTTTGGTGCATAAAAAAAAGCCATATAACTTGTAAATGAACAAAAAAGCGTTTTAAAAAAACCTAAAGCAAAAGTAAGCTAACTTAAAAACATCTAAAAAAATCTGTGCCTTGTGATTTTAAAATCAGAATAACTAGAAAATTGAGTAATATTTTACACAATAAAAATTATTTATACAATTATCATTACGATAATAATGAAAAGGTTAGTTTATTATTCAGAATAAATATATAGTGAAATTAAATCTATTCTCTACATATTTATAATATATTTTAGTAACATTATATTTGTTAGATCAGTAACTTTGTTTTATTTTTATTTTTTATAACTACTACAATTTAACTTTCTTGTAGCTTAGTAAACTGAAATGGTGAGCTCTTAAACTGTGATCAATCTTATCAGTTTTAAATTAAATCTGATTTGCTTTTTATTTGAAATTTTTATTTACTTAGGTTTTTGTTTTATTGATTGTTGATATTAATTCCATATACATTATTATACCAAAGACAATGTAGATTTAAACTGTGATTTAGCTTAAACCTCACCTATTTATGTGAATAGAAATCTAAAATACTATATTTACTAAAACAAAATTGAGATGGTGTTAACTTAAACACTAGTAGTCTACTTTGAACTATGCTATTAGATACTGGGATAAAATCTTCTATTTTGCATAATTAAGTTCACCTGGCCACTGTTTTAATTCTAATATATACAGGTTTGATTGTAAACTACTTTGACTGTAAACTAGATAACTTAAGAACACCAAAATTAGTTTGTTTTAGCAGCAAAGAAGTACAAAATAATTAATTTTCTGACCGCCTAATGAAAACTAATATTTGCTTTAGTTAGTTTTTGGATCAAAGATGAACTATTTAAGTTAAGTGTATCCTATTAACTACAAAGACAAATTTATACCATTTTCAAAAGAGTATTTATAGATCTGTCACAAAAGGAATTAAAATCTGGCTTACTTTGTGACATCAATTTTCAGATCTGCAAACACATTAGCAAAGAAAATTTAAAAAAGATATTTTTGACTAAGACCTGGCTTATTTCATCTACTAGATAATGAAAGCAGATGCTGAATAACAGAATATCAAAATTCAGCTTATAAAAAAGGGAAGCAAAACCGCCTACAAAAAGCAAAGAAGATGGACTGACACACCTAGATTTATTCCAGATCGATTAATTAATTAAAGAAATAATTCCAAACAAAATTCCAAATGGTTTCAAAGATATGATTATTCAAACTTTGTCCTGAATAGTTTAGTTAAAGTTGTTCCAAAGAACTAGAGATGTTTTTTCATAACAAAAAAAAAAAAAAACATGGTCAAATTAACTTAAATTTGTAAGTTATAAAATATTTATGAAACATAAACAATTATAAAAATGAAAGGCAAAATAAGGTAGTACTTGTAAGTGCTTAATACACAGAAGTTGCTGTTTAAAAAATTTTGGAAAAGTTTCCTACTCAACCTAAATATTTATTAGGACCTCCTCCCCCTATTTATTAATTTTTACTCAGGGATGTGAAGTTCCAAAAACAACTGCAGTTTGAAAGACACAAAAAGATTACTTCTTCCTAGTTTTTAGTATCCAGGAGCTCTAAAAATATAAAAAAGCATATGGTCTACTAATAAAGTAAAATTTAAAAGTTTTTGAACCTTGAATCCTTAGGCATAATGGCAGCAAGGACTCTAAGATTTTGAGCTCAAAAACAATAAGTTTTAATTCATTAAATCTTATGAATTTTTTTCTTTTTTGTGGATCATAAGTCAACCAACATGTTTAAAGCTTCTGGACACCAGAAAACAGGACAAAATAGAAATATAAAAAAAAAATAGAATATATTAAAATAAAAACCAACGTTTTTTTATTGACCAACGTTTGCCACTGGCCAATAGAGAAAAAAAAAATTTATTATTCACTAAACTAATTTTGTCAAAACTTATTTAGTATTGTAATAAAAATTCAATAAAATATTTAGAAACATTGAATAAAAAAGTCAAATTATGATTCTAAACTTCCTCAATAAAATTTATCTACTAATGATGTACATTTGCTCATACATACAATGCTCATACATACTATACAGTACTTACATACATACAATGTATGTACAATACATACATACAGTATACATACATACATATATAGTATGTATACAGTATACATACATACATACATTACAATACATACATACAATACAATAAATACATACATACATACAGTACATACATACATACATACATACATACATACATACATACATACATAAATACATACATACATACATACAATACATACATACAATGCTCATACATACAATGCTCTTTACTTCTGTTTTTGGAAAGACCATAATTATATTGATTCTAATAACTCCAACCAAATTATTCAAAAAAAAAAAAAAAAAAATTCAGCATCTTTTACATTTGCACTTTTATAATTTAAGTAATCCTAGGTAATACTTCAACAAATTTTCAAGATCGGATCAAACTTTTAAAGTAACAGTAAAACCAAGTCAGCATCTAAACTAAAGAAACAATTTGATATGGTCAAATATGTTTTTGTTTCATTAATGTCAAGTTACTCTCAGGTCCGTAATACAATGAGGGGTGGACGGGAATTTTTATTAAGATGTAATAAATGAGACGAGATAGGAAGGAAAGGAAAGGACAGGAGAAGGTAGTATTAACAGACAGGTGATTGGGAATTTTTTGTCTTCTTATTTGTGAGTTTTTAGTTTTTATTTTTCAAGATCTTTTTGGAAATTTTTAAACACCAACTTTTGTGTATTAAGCTCTAAGGAGTACCACCTTTTTTTTCACAATTCCTGAATAATAAGTAACAAATTTTTGTAAATTTGAAAAGAAAAAAAAACTCTTTGTAAAAACTATAACTAAACTATTCAGAGCAACATAATAAAAAGTTTAAATAGTCATATTGTTGAAAAGGTTTGGAATTAGATGTTAAATTTTTGAGAATATTCATTAGAAAATATCAAAGCCTTTAAGTGATGTAAAAATTAACAAAATCTGAAACTTTGAAGTTGCTTTAAAAAAAAAAATTGGACATTTTCACACAAAATTGTCCAAAAGCATAATCATAACAATCATATATCATAGAAGTCATTTTAACAGAACTAAAGTATTCATACCCAATAAGAAAAAAAAACATTAACCATTAAAAGTAACATAGTTAACAAACAATCAATTAGAAAAAAAATTCAGTTAAGTTATTTCAGTAAAAGTATCTTTTGAAACAATATATAAATCAATAGAAAGAAAATAAATCTAAAAGATGAAACTTTATTAGATGTGCTAACGATTGTTTTATACAAAGATTTTTTTAAAATGTATAACTTTACTTACCCTGCATTCTAGAGTTATGGGTATTTATCAAGTATTTATCATAAAATAAGTTAAAAGCGATAGGCATTTTAAAAAAATGCAGGATTTAATTTTTTTTCATAAATTTGCAAAACGCATTGTATTTTTTGATTTATTCAAAAAATACAAACATGCACAATTGAAGCCAAATTTTAAGAAAAATTATTGGTAACATTAAAACCAGGTGATATGCTTTGAAAAATTGCATTAAAATAAATGATGAATTTTTATAGAATTCACATAAGATAGCAACTGAACTGAACAATCTTAATCTAATTTTAGCAAGAAAAAAACACACACACAAAAATATATTATTTATCTAATGCATTATTTAATCTTGATTCTTTTAAACTATCAAAACAGGAACCTTGACAAAGTGTTAAAGGCTACAGTAAATAAAAGAAGAGATTTATCATCTTTGTGTGATGTTATGTCTGCAAAGTTAGGAGACTTAATTACATTATTCTGCACAGCAATAGTATTTTAAAATAAACAATAAAAAATGCCTTATAAGTACCAGAGATGTAGTCAAGATGGGTAAGGCAAAACTTCCAAATAAGCTTCCAAAACTAAATAAAACTAAGACCAAATAATTAATTCTCAAAACCAAGACTTAAGACCTTAAGACAGAGATTAAAGACCTAAGACCAAGACATCACAAAATAAACCCAAGACCAAAAACAAGACTTTAGACAAGACCAAGATCAAGACTTATAGATGCTCAACACAATAAGGACTTATGCTAAAATCTGCATATATTTTATTACACTTTTAGCTGATGTTTTATTTTACCATTTATACATCTCAGAAAAGTACCCATTTTACTTTTACTTATAAAAATATCAAAATAGAGTAAACCCAACTCTGATATTTTTGTTTATACTATAAAATTGGCTTTTTTAATTAAAAAAAAAACAATGTTTTAGTATAAACAAAAGTATCAATATTCTAAACACACACACACACAAAGAGAAAATATTTTTTTCTATTGCACTAATTAATCTTGATTCTTTTGAATTATCATAATTAATTTCACCTGGCCACTTACATTCCTAATCTATGCAAGTTTGATTATGAACCATAGAACACAAACATTTGTTTGTTTTGGTTGCAAAAAAGTACAAATTTTGACTTAATTTTGTCAGCTTAAGCTTTCTTTATTTTCTCAACATGTGAAACAAATAAGTCAATCAATTTTTTGCATATTAACCATTTTAAATTAACATTTTTCTTGAAATTAATAAGTATGATTTCATGATTACAACTTACCGTGTTTCAACTTACATTTTATGTTGCTATAATTGAACAACCCTCTCTTAACTCTATAACTTCAAAACACGAACCTTGACAAAGTTCAGCGCTGTACTACCTAGGTTGTGGTGGGGATGAAACTCGGAACCTCATGCTTATGAGACAAGTGAACCACCAGTACACCACAACCGCATTGGTAAATAATAATTTTGTCAATTAGATATATGTTAACAATATAATATTATGTAATGTTATGTTGTGTAAGACATAGGAAATTAATGTTTACAATTATTAAAAACTTTTTCTATAAAAAAAATTTTCTTTATAATCAACAAAAACAAAAATTTGCTAGAAAGTTTATAGAAAATACATGTTGCTCTGACTAATAATAACAAAACTATTTGAATTTATCTCTTCTGGGGTAAAATGGGTAATCAATGCCAATTTGTTTTAGGACCCAAATTATGATGCATAAAAACATATGAAAAAAATCCGGAAATGACACAATAAAAAGAAGTAAATAAAAAAGAAAAAGGAAAGGTTGTGTAAAAAATATGAAAGCACTGAGAAAATCAATGCTAAAGAAGATGAAAAATGGGAGTTTGATAGAAAAAGAAATGAAATATTACCAAAAGATAAAGATTTTATTGTTATAATTGAGCAGTGTACAAGATCTGGCCTTGTGACAGATTTGCAAAAAAGAAAAAAACTTTGGTCAAAATATAATTAAATGGGAAGGAAGGAGAAGGAATTTAAGAAAAAATGTTCTTTTCTATTATATTTAAGCAAAAAATGACATCATTAATACAAAAGATTTAATTTTAAGGCTAAGGTAAATAAAAGAAGAGATTTATGTACTTTTACTTAACTTTCTTCTACAAAAGCTGGTGAAAACTTTTAAAAAAAACAAACAAGCAATAACAGAATAATAAGTGAACAAATAAAAAATCTTTTCTGTTGATAACAAATATTTTATATACTGAATGCTGATGAAATTGTTGTTTACAATCCGATATCCGAGTTTCAGGGTTAAATGTTTAGCAAAAACATATTCAACTTTATTTTTATTTTTAATTCCGTAAAGAGCAACAAAAAAAATTGTTATAATTGCCTTGCAGAGTGTGTAATGTTATGCTTGCATAGTTCGGAGAGTATATAACAATATTCTGCAAAACTATAGCTTTTTAAATCTAAATGATAAAGTCTGCCTTCTAAGTACCAGAGATGTTGTCAAGACAGTTAAAGCTAAGACCAAAACTAAGACCAATTAATTATTGCTCAAGACCAAGACATAAGATTTTAAGACGAAAATCAAGACTAAGGCATCACTAAGCCAACCCAAGACCAAAAATAAAACTTTTCACAAGACGAAGATCAAAATTTAGACTCTTAGATGTTCAACATAATACACAGTTCGGATATGCTCACACCTTTATGTATACTATTAGGCCCTTAGTTGATGTATTATTTTCTCAAAATAATACGCATTTACTTTTACTTATAAAAAGGTCTAAGTAGAGTAAACCTTAATCTGATATTTTTGTTTATACTATAGAATTGGCTTTTTTAATAAAAAACAAGCAAACTGGGAATGTGTTTTAATTTGTTTTTGTTAACTTCATGTACAATGGTTCATCTTCAGTCCAATAACCTAGTATTGCACATAAAATTATTTAAAATCTCATTTGAGATTAAAAAATACAGGGTATGTTATTTACAACAAGTAAAATAATAAAAAAAACCAAATAAATAAAACCATTTTAAATTGAAAACCATTTCATGACTTTTATAGTGATGTTAAATTAATACTTTGCAGTAGCAAAATAAGAAACAAAAAAAAACAATTAAATAGTTTTAACTTAAAAACTTCTTTGTTTAGGAATTCATTTTTTTTTTTGTGTTGATTTTACTTTTTGTGACAATAAAAATTTTAATATTTATTTCACACGAAATTGTTTAAAGTCGATGTTCTTTATAAAAAAAATTTTAAACCATAAAAATTGTTTAAATATTTAAATTCAGCATACAAAATACATATTTATACAAATAAAAACAATAATACACAATATATAAATAAAATATTATATATATATATATATATATATATATATATATATATATATATATATATATTATATATATATATATATATATATATATATATATATATAAATTACTACTTTGAAGTAGCTAATATAAGAAATGAACATAACAAATAAAAAGTTTCACAATAAAAATAAATTTTTTCAAGGAATTTATTTTTAATTTTATGTTGACTATAAAAATTTTTATATTTCTTTAAGAAACAATTGTTGTTTAAAGTCAATGTAATTTATAGAAAAAATTTAAACCATAAAATTCTTTAAATATTTAAATTGAGCATACAAAATACAAAATTACACAAATAAAAACTAGATATAAAATAAAAACTTGAATAAAATTTGTAAACTACCTCTAAAACTGATAATGGCTTTATTTTAGAAAATTTATTGTTTTCAAGTTATTTATTCTAAATGTTATTACAAATGTTAACACTTGTTATTACCAATTGCTCTCAAAATGTTTATCAGTGTAGGTATACTGCAACATTTTCTATAGGGAAAAAATTTAAACTTCTCGTTGAATGGATTTTAAAAGTTATTTCATGCAAAGAAAAGAATTTAAGTTAGTTGTTAAAATCCTCATAAAAGTGAACTCAAGACATAAATTTATCTTATGAACAATTTTTATAAAACATTTATATGTACTAAATCAAAAAGAAAATATTGTAATAAACACTCTATAACTATTTATATTTTATTTACAATAATTAAAAAGATATATTGTCCAAAAAAAACATATTTTCATATAAGAAAATATATAAGAGGGTTAAATTAATTAATTATGGGTTAAATTAATTTTGAAGGATTTATATATACAGGGCCATGCCCAGGAATTAAGGGCCCCTTACTCCAAAAAAAAAAAAAGATCCGCCTAAATTTTTCAAGATGGCAAGGTCACTTGTTAGTTCTCGTTCTATAGTTAAGCACAAAAGATTCTTGATGAGCTTTAATTTACTGAATAAACGCTCACTTGAGGCCACTGTCACTGGAATTGAAGCAATCACTATAATTCTTAAGAGTTCCTCAAGTTTCATTACAGAAATTTTGTTTAATAAGTCAACTGGGGCAAAAGGTATCTTTCCAAAATTTGCATAAACAGAAGATCTTCCAAACCAGGATTAGAGGCTGTCCATTATATACGTCAACAATTTTTCAGCAATATTTATCTAAATAAAAATTAAAAGCAACCTAATGAGACAGAACAGCCAAAAGTTGCAACTTACAAAGTTTTAATTTGCTGTTCTTTCCATTTCGGTCTATGTGATAACTTATTAAAAAGTTGCTCAAGTTCATGACAAAATCTGACAATTTTTTCTTTTCCAGCTTTAAAATTTCAACTTGCTTGATCAAGTATTTTTATTTTCACTTTTTCCCCCAATAACTGAGTAAGCAATGAATGATAAAAATTATCTAATCAAATTGGTATTGCAGCTTTTTTCCAAACTTCCTTAAGCTCACCAAAAACAAGTTTAAAAATATCTCTTGCAGAAGTTTTTTGAATATAAATGTAAATGAGAGTATCTACCTAACACATATTTTATTGTTGGTAGGCAACTGTAGCTTGATAATTTATTGGTTTCAGGGTTACCAATTAAACTATCTTGATTATTTTTCTAACGTTCATTGTTATAATAAAATATTTTCTTATTCAATAAATTAGTTTTGAAATTATTTTTAAAATTTCAATTTTGCTAATTAATATAAAAACCAACTTTTTTTAAATAAATTTATGAAATTTATATACATACAGATGTTTATTTTGCAAACTATTTAATCATGCAACAATGTTTAGTGGTCAAATAACCTTTATTACATACACCAAGTAACATATTAAGAAATTAATTATTTTTTAATAACTAACGTCATTTTATGTTTAAATTAAAATTAAAGTTAAAAAAAAAGAGTAAAAAACGCTTCATTTTTAAGACGACAACCTCTAGATGATATTTTAAAACTTTTTAAAAATTTACAGACTTTTTTTTAGCTCATTATTTACCCCGTTGTGCATGTAACATGACTAATTTCGAAAAATTTTAAGTAATGAAACACTTAGTGTCGGTTCTTTTTCAAGCACAACACGGTTTTGAAAAAGTAGGAATACAACTAGCTTTATTAAAATACTGAAGGTTAGCAAGTATGTAACACAGAACTGCAAACTGCCTATTTTTTCATTTTTAGCATAACTAAATTAAAAAAAAAAAGTAACAATGTTGATGTCAACTTGTCTTGACCTCCATTTGTTAACCAATGTCAAAAAAATTCAGACCTTGATCCTTCCTCCTATTTTGTTGACAATTATGGACAGCCCCATAACAGATCATAAATAACTTAAGCAACACTAAATTTATTTTTAAAAAAGAAGTATTAGATATTGAGTTTTTTTTGCGACAATTTTCATTAAACTTTATGAGCTATTTTATTATTATTTAACTTAATGCTCTTGATGTGGAAAAAAAAAGAAGGAAAAAAAAACAGAATGTTATTGCCCTGTATGTACTGTATTTGGGGCCCCCATAGGGTCCGCGGCAATTTACTTGGGTGACTCACCCTTTGAACAGCTTGGTATACATAAAAGATTATGCAAACAGTTTGTGAATTTTTAAATTATGTTTTGTTTCTTTAAGAAGAAACTATTGGTTAACTTAATTAAAAAAAAAAAACCCTGCCTTCCTCCAAAAAAAAATGAATAAATAAAAAGTCTTATCTAAAAATAACCAAAACCACAATAACAACAACCTCCAGCATTTATAAAGCAAGCAAGGGTCACACAATGAATTTATTTATTTTTGTTGTCATATTAGATAAAGAATTTTTTTGATGAATTTTTTTAGAAAACTTAATATTCTTAAACATAAATGAAAAAATATATTTTTAACCATTCAATCTCTTGTAAAAAAAAAATAAAGTAAAAAAGCTCTATATCAGGGTTTTCAACCTTTTTGAACTCTATAAAACATTCTAAAATATCGAAAGGATGGTAAGCACTACCTATTTTTAATCAGGACAGTACATACATGTGACTACTTCAGGTTTTCTGCATGAACAAGTTGATGTGCTAATAGCACTTCCACACAGGATAGCATATGGCTTGCAATGAAACAGATTGCGACAAGTACTGTCAGCAAAGGAAGCACTCATACATACAATATTGAAAATATATGAATGTATTTAATAAACCTAGGCAATTAAAATAACTAAAACGTTATCAAATAAATAAAAGTATTTAGCATTTTAATTAATATTTATGAAAAATTTCACTCCCTAATAGTGGCAGACACATACAAATCATTTCCTGGGCGCTATGGTGCATGGAGGCACAGAGTTAGGAACCACTGCTCTATATTAGTACACAACTTAGTAAACACCTGAATGAATATCTATAATAGGCTTACCAAAATGCAACCAAGTTCGTAAACTTACCCAAAATAGAAAACAAAAGTGAAGATTCTTTATAGGATTTTTTTGAAGAATCCAGGTTAACAAGAAACTTTAATAAACTATTTGGGTTTTTATTGGCTAATCCACAGATCATTGATAAACAACTATTCAGCCTCTCATTGGCCATAATCTCATCACTACTTTAACAATTATATGCATATACAGATGCACAAAACTCCATTATTGTCAAATGTGCAAATTGATAATAACAACCAAGATCTGTTTCAATCCTTTCTATAAATCCAAAGAAATTACCTTCATTTTTATCAAAGTCATTAATAAAAGCTTGAATTTCATCTTTGGAAAAAATTATTTTATTGTTAACAAACATTTTATATGCAATTTTACAAATATTTAAAATATACTTTTTAAAAAATATACTTTTAAAAAAGATATTTTTGACCAAGACCTGGCTTTCATTTACTAGATAATGAAAGCATATGCTGAATAAAAGAATATCAAAATTCAGCTTATAAAAAAGGGAAGCAAAATTGCCTACAAAAAGCAAAGAAGATGGACTGACACACCTAGATTTATTCCAGATCGATTAATTAATTAAAGAAATAATTCCAAACAAAATTCTAAATGGTTTCAAAGATATGATTATTCAAACTTTGTCCTGAATAGTTTAGTTAAAGTTGTTACAAAGAACTGGAGAGGTTTTTTCATAACAAAAAAAAAAACATGGTCAAGTTAACTTAAATTTGTAAGTTATAAAACATTTATGAAACATGAACAATTATAAAAATGAAAGGCAAAATAAGGTAGTACTTGTAAGTGCTTAATACACAGAAGTTGCTGTTTTATAATTTTTGGAAAATTTTCTTACTCAACCTAAATTTGTTAGGACCTCCTCCCCCTGAAAAGACACAAAAAGATTACTTCTTCCTAGTTTTAAGTATCCAGGAGCTCTAAAAATATAAAAAAGCATATGGCCTACTAATAAAGTAAAATTTAAAAGTTTTTGAACCTTGAATCCTTAGGCATAATGGCAGCAAAGACTCTGGGACTTTGAGGTCAAAAACAATAAGTTTCAATTCATTAAATTTTATGAATTTTTTTTTTTTTTATGGATCATAAGTCAAACAACATGTTTAAAGCTTCTGGACACCAGAGACCAGGACAAAATAGAAATATAAAGAAAAAATATAATATATTAAAATAAAAACCAACGTTTTTTTATTGACTAACGTTTGCCACTGGCCAATAGAGAAAAAAAAATTTATTATTCACTAAACTAATTTTGTCAAAACTTATTTAGTATAGTAATGAAAATTCAATAAAATATTTAGGAACATTGAATAAAAAAGTCAAATTATGATTCTAAACTTCCTCAATAAAATTTATCTACTAATGATGTACATTTGCTCATATATACAATGCTAATACATAAAATACAGTACATACATACATACATACAATGTATGTACAATATATACATACATACATAGTATGTATACAGTATACATACATACATACAACACAATACATACATACAATACAATAAATACATACATACATACAGTACATACATACATACAATACAATACATACATACAATGCTCATACATACAATACAGCTTATACATACATTTGCTCATACATACAATGCTCTTTACTTCTGTTTTAGGTAAGTCCGTAATTATATTGATTCTGATAACTCCAACCAAATAATTCAAAAAAAAAAAAAAAATTGAGCATCTTATACATTTGCACTTTTTTTTTTTTTTTAATTATCTTCACTTAGGAACAGTAACTTAAAAAAGATGAGACTTAATTGAATGAGGAGTAACACGAGAATGAATTTTAGTAGATGGCACAAGAGACGCTAGCTCTTTAGAGCAGTGCCTATTAAAGTATTTGTAGAAAGGAGAAAGAGAAGCAACATTACGACGATGTGACAGAGGTTGAAGGTTGGCTGCAAGAGCAGGTCCAACTATGTTTCCATTGCATTTTTGCACCTTGTCTAAAAGAGAAAGGGCATCACCAGAAGATCCGCCCCAGATATGGCAACAGTATTCCATACAAGGCCGGATTTGAGATATATAGAGATAGAGAATAAAATCCAGAGTAAGAAAGTGACGAGCTCGATAAAGAGAAGCAACTTTAGCAGATGCTAATTTTGCAACGGATTTGATATAAGGTTTCCAAGAAAGATCAGAAGTAAGAGTTAATCCTAGAACATAAAGAGTAGGAGACTCATCGAGTTCATTACCATTCATAAATATAGGAAGGTCTAAATTATTGTGATAATGATTAGCCAAAAAAAACAAAGTTTTATCTGAATTAAAGTTCACCAGCCACTGTGAGCCCCATGCTGTAGCAGAAGTGAGATCTTTTTCAAACTCAGATGCCCCCTGCAAGCAATCAGAGGGAGTTGGCATCTTATCGTGACAAGAATAAATGGTAGTATCATCAGCGAACAATGCCACCTTAAATGTGAGAATATCTGGAAGATTGTTAATGTAAATTAAAAAGAGTATAGGCCAAGGATTGAACCTTGGGGAACCCCTGAGGTTACAGAATAATAAGAAGAGTGCTGTCCATCAAGAACAACTTTTATACTACAATTGGAAAGAAAGTATTCAATAATCTTAAAGATATTTCTAGATACACCGTAAGAAGAAAGCTTATGGAGGAGATCAGCATGCCAAACTTTATCAAACACTTTAGAAATGTCAAGAGCAATGGCCTTAACCTCTCCACCTTTATCCAATGCCCGATAAAACCTATCGGTTATTACTGATAGCAAATCAGCCGTAGAACGAGAGGATCGAAATCCATATTGATGATCAGAAAGTAGGTTATGAGATTCGAGATGAGAGATTAGGTGTTTGTTAATTAAAGATTCAAAAACCTTGCTTATGATAGGAAGAAAACTAATGGGACGGTAGTTAGATGAATCAGATCGCTCTCCAGAATTTTTAAAAATAGGGATAACAGATGCTGCTTTCCAGCAGGCTGGAAAACAAGACTCTGATAAGCACTTGTTAAATAGTTTTGAAGGGATAGACGACAACTCCGGAGAACACTTCCGCAAGACTATAACAGGTATGTTGTCCAGGCCGCAAGCTGTAGATGAGTCTAAGCGGGAAATCACTTTAGATACAGAAGCTGGAGTGTCGAGCAATGGATCAACCTATTTGACGGCTATATCTGGTAGAACGTAACTAGTGGCATCTAGAGATGATATTGATGAAAAGTTCTTGGCAAACAATTCAGCTTTGTCTTTAGGTGAGGTGACAAAGTCTGAACCATACAAAAGGTAGAATTACAGACTTGCCTTTATTATTGATACTATTAAAGATTCTCCAGAAGTCACAAGAGCCTAATTTTTGTGATGAAATACGAAATTTCATGATCTTAGAATAGCGGGCTTTGGCGTTAGACAAAACCTTTTTACAATGGTTCCTAGCAGTAATAAACAGACGTCTGTTTTCTGGAGAATTGTTTTGCTGATAGATACGGAAGTAATGGTTTCGATTGGCAATTGCAGCAGCACAATGTGAGGAAAACCATGGAGAAAAGTGAGGCTTGACCTGGAATCGTCGAGAGGAAATAAAGGATTCCATGCCAGCCTGAATCCACGAAGTTATGTAAGAAGCACATTTGTCAACAGGGAGACGAAAGATTTCTACTCAGGGGCCATCACAAAGAAAATCATGGAAAGAGTCCCAGTTAGCTTTAAGCTAGTTGTAAGATGATGAAGTGAATGTGGTAGTGGTGTAGTGGTAGAGCGCTCGCTTCATAAACGAGTGGTTCCGAGTTCGATCCCCACCACGTCCCTGGTAGTACCGCGCTCAACTCGTTTCTCCGCGCAGCGGCCTTGTTTGTCAAGGTTCGTGTTTCGGAGTTATAGAGTTGAGAGAGGGTTATAGCCACAAATAAGTAGCCTCCTTGTCTGTAGTGGCCTTCTCGGCCTTGAGGAGGTGAATTAAAATAAAAAAAAAAAAAAAAAGATGTACAATGATAGGGGGATTCTGATGGTAAAGAAGAATGAGATAATAGTTTTAGAGAGACCAAACCATGATCAGACGCACCTAAGGGTGAGTGTGAAGAAACTGAGCACTGACTAGGATCAGAAACAAGACATAAGTCGAGTAGAGAAGGTAAATGATTCGGGTTGTCAGGAAAGCGAGTTGGAAAGTTGACTATTTGAGTTAGGGATTGAGAAAGGCAAAAGTTGTAGGCCTTAATGCCTGCAGAGTCACTGACACAAGAGCCAAGCCATTCAGTGTGATGAACATTAAAGTCACCAACAACAACAATATTGGCTGATGGGTAAAGAATGAGGGCTTGGTCAATATAATCAGAAATAACATCAAGAAGAGTGCAGTCTTGAGATGAAGGAGAGCGATATAGAACAAAGAGAAAGGTGATAGAGTGAAGTGGTGCTAAACAAAAGCACATAAAAGAGTAGTCTGTGGATTCAAACCTAGTTTCCCGACAAATGGGTGAATTCTTACGAATGTAAATGCCCAGACCAAGCATGTGACAATAATCGAGTCTTTACGAATTAAAGGAAGATAACCATCAACAGTAAGATCACAAGATGAGACAGCTGAACTCAAATTAGTCTCACAAAGAGCAAGTAAGTCTGGTAAACTTTGCAAGAAATAAGACTCAACAGAAGAAAAGTTACTTTGAAGACCACAAATATTGGTGAATGATAGGTTTAGCGAACTTGGTGATGACTGTGGTTTTTTGTGTTTTATAGTTTTTGTTACTTGTTCATTTTTCAATTTGTTAAAGAACTTGACTCGAAACATAGATAGTACTCAGTACACTGTTTTAAAGCTCAAGCAATTTCCTCATTTCTACTTATAAACCCTAAGCCGTAACAAAGGGCTCCAATACATACTATGTCTAAACAAAAAATTTGAAATAAATACACACGCAAACCAAGAATGTTTATTAAACAAAAAATTTATTAATTTGATCATTCATTTCTGATGAGTCTTTATTGATGAAACACAGTGTTAAATGAGAAAAAATTTTGCTAAGTGATTTTTTACTAATTTGTAATTGCTCTGTTCTTTTAAGAACATTGAGCACTCTTTTTGTAGAATACATTTTGAATTGTTTAAATATATATATATATATATATATATATATATATATATATATATATATATATATATATATATATATATATATATATATATATATATATATATATATATATATATATGGACATATGAAAAAAAAAGATTAGTTTTTTGTAAGATTAACAAAAACAAAAATTTGCTAGAAAATTCATAGAAAATACTATTAATTTTATAAACCATTAAAAAAGCTACTAAATATTATTTCTTCTTGGTAAAATGGCAAACTAATGCAAATTTCTTTGGCCTAAAATATATTACTATAATACCAAAAACTTATGTAAAAATCATATAATGTCATACACTAAAAAGAAGTTAAAGCAGGCTGTAAAAAAAAAATGAAGAAAGTAAGGTTGTGTAAAATATAAAAAAGCACTGAGATAACCAATGCTAAAGATAATGAAACATCAGAGTTTGGTAAAAAAAAACTGCAATATTGTCTTGTTGTGTATTATATTGTAATATATTAGGCAGTTTACAAAAATTGGCTGGCCTTATGACAGATCTACAAAAAATAATTGTCAAAACATGCCTTCACCCATATGGGAAGATAGGAGACAGAATTAAAGAATAAGATTCCTTTTTATTACATTTAAGCAAACAAATTAGATCATAGCTGCAGAAGTTTTTATTTAAAGGCTAAGGTAAATAAAAGAAGATATTTGTCTTCCTTTTATTTACCTTTTTCTCAAAAAGCTGCTGAAAATCAAACTAAAAAAAACTTTTTATTGAAAAGTTATTTTGTAAAAATAACAAGCAAAAAAATTAGAATAATAATTGAACAAATAAAAACTGCTAATCTTAATCTATTTTTTTTATCATTTTTGATGAATGATGACGAAATTGTTGTTTACAATCCTAGTTTAAGGGTAAAATATTACCTTCAATTTTTATTTTCAATTTTAGTCTCCTGAGGAGCAACATAAACAATTTTCTTGCAGAGTATGTAGTGTTATGTCTGCAAAGTTAGGAGACTTTATTACATTATTCTGCACAGTTATGGCTTTTTAAAGGTAAACAATAAAAAATTCTTTATAAGTACTAGAGATGTAGTCAAGACAGTTAAGGCTAAGACCAAAACCAATTAATTATTGCTCAAGACCTAAGACTTTAAGACTAATACCATAATCATCACAAAGTCAAACTAAGACCAAAAACAAGACTTTTCACAAGACCAAGACTTAGTCTTTTAGATGCTCAACACAGTAAGGACTAATGCTTACACCTGCGTGTATATTATTAGGCCCTTTGCTGATGTATTATATTACCATTTATACATCTCGGAAAAGTACCCATTTTATTATTTATAAAAAGATCAAAATAGGGTAAACCCTACTCTGATATTTTTGTTTAAACTATAACATTGTCTTTTTTTAAAAAAAAACAACTGAGAATGTGTTTTATTATATTCTTCTTATTTTTTACGAAGTATATAAAAATTTACAAAAAAGCAAAACATGCTGGTTGCCATTGTGGGTTTATAATCAAATTATATAAAAAACGGTGTTTGTTTTGTGTAATTTAGCACAACATTATGATGGAATTTTAAAAATATTGCAAGCAAGTAGTGATTTAAAAAATATATATATATGCACACACTTCCTTTTTGGGACTAATTTTTAAAAGTTATGTGTTCAACTGCACTCCTTACCATAAATTAGATATTCAGTCTTATAACCTATAATTGCACATAAAATTATTTAAAATGCCAAATAAGATAAAAAAAATACTGGGTAAGTTATTTATAAATAAAACAATAAAAAAAACCTAACAAATAAAACCATATTAAATTAAAGTTTTAATGCTTTTTTACTGATTTTAAATTATTACTTAGCAGGAGCAAAATAAGAAAAGAAAAAAAATCATTTTCAATTTTGTGTTGATTTTGATAATAAGAATTGTAATATTTCTTCAAGACACATTTATTGTTTAAAGTGAAAGTTGTTTAAAAAAAAAAGTTTAAACCATAAAAATTGTTTAAAGAGTGAAATTTAGCATATAAACTTCACAACTATACAAATAAAAACAATATATATATATATAAAAAAAAAAAAGAAATTGAATAAAATTTGTAAACAATCTTTTGAAACTGATAATGACGTTATTTTAGAAAAATTCAAGTTTCCAAGTCATTTATTCCAAATGATATTACAAATGTTAACACTTGTTATTTCAAACGTAATTTAAAATAACTTTTGCTCTCAAAAAGGTTTTGGTGTAGGTATACTGTAACTTTTTTTCCAAAGGGAAAAAAATTTGTTGAAGGGGTTTTAAAAGTGATTTCATGCAAAGAAAATAATTTAAGTTAATTGTTAAACGCTTTATAAAAGTGGACTCAAGACATAAATTTATCTTGTGAACAATTTTTTTTAAATATTTTTATGTACTACCTGAAAATCAAAACATTGTAATAAAGACTATAACAACCATTTTTATATTATTTTGTTTACTGAAAAAATTTTAATAAAAAAAATATTTAGTTCACAAAAAACATATTTTTGTTCGTGTTTAAGAAAGTCTTTTGAAGTATTTATATTCATATATAAGACTTGTACAAACAGTTTGTTAATTTTTAAATAATAATTTGTTTCCTAAAGAATTAAAGAATTCTTTAAATCTTTTAACTCTAAATTAAGAAAAACAAAACACAAAACAAAATAACAAAGCTAAAAAAAAAGTCTTTTCTAAAAACAACTAAAACCACATAAATACCTTCAGCATTTATAAAGCAAGTAATGGTCACACAATAAATTTAATTTTTTTTTAGATAACAAACATATTTTTGATTTTTTCAGAAAATCTACCTAACATCCTGAAACATATCAAATATAAAATAATATTTTATACTGCTCAATACATTGTAAAATTAAAAAAAAGCAAAAAGCTCTATAATATTTACATCTTATTAAACACCTGAATGATTATCTAAAATAGAGTCACAATAAAGCAACAAAGCTTCAAAACTTACCCAAAATAAAAAACAAGAGTGATGATTTTTCATTGCATTTTTTTGAAGGAGTTAGGTTAACAAGAAACTTTAATAGACTATTTTTGTTATTATTGGATAATCCACAAATCATTGATAAACAACTCTTCAGCTTCTCATTGGCCATAATCTCATCACTACTTAAACAATTATATGCATAAACAGATGCACAAAACTCCATTATTGTCAAATGCACAAACTGATAATAACAACCAAGATCAGTTTTAATCCTTTCTATAAATCCAAAAAAATTACCTTTATTTCTGTCAAAGTCACTATAAAAGTCTTGAATTTCTTCTTCGGAAAATATAATTTTATTGTTAACAAACATTTTATATGCAATTTTACAAATATTTAAAATGTAATTTTTATTGGAACTATCTTCCATTATCTCATAAATCAATTTATTGATTTTAATGATGTGTTCTCGCAAAAAATATAAAAAAAAATTAGCATACAAATCTGTCATTGTTGAGAAAGAATTTGAATCTGTTTTTTCTGAATCACTTATAATTTTACACATTGATGATAAATAAAATGGAACAGATGCCATGGCTTTTGCAATGGGAGACTCCTTAAAAGTTGTTTTTACAAATTTTTTTTTCCCTTTCACAACATGATTTTTTACATAACTATTTATTCCATTTTCATTAAATCCCATTATTTGAATGGTCAACTTATCACCATGTTTTGTAGATATACTTTGGTACTGATCAATTGCATAAACTCTACCAGCAATTACATGTTTGTATTTTTGAATTTCTCGTAAAACTTTAACAATTGGAGTGCTAGTCAAACTTGGATTTAATAGCTCATTGAAATATTTAAACTCATCTAACCCATCAATTATAAACAGTGCAGTGTGACTACTAAATTTAAAATTGTTTACAATATCCTTGTAGGAAATATTTAATAATTCATTAATATTTGAAATATTTGCATATGAATTGAGTATCCTGCATTCAAAATAAAAAACAAGTTCAACATTTTTCCAAATTAAACTATTTGACCAATCAAGCAAACATTTTCTAAGCAACCATGTTTTTCCAATACCAGCTATTCCAGATATTAATATTACTGTTTTTTCTTTCAAAAATATTTCACTATATGAAATTGGTGTATAAAGCACCTGCTTTTCAAGAAATTTCTTTCGTTCAACACTAAAAACAGCATCCACTGAGCGTTCCACTTGAGCATTTACTGCATCAACGATACAGAGGTCAACAAATTTTTGTATAAGATCAACGTCTGCAGATGCTTTTATTAGTGGTTGAAGTTCACCTATTTTCCCATAATATTCAAGATAAAATTTTTTAAGATCAGCCGACATCCTCAACAAATCTAAATCAAACAAAACAATTTCTGTAAAGTCATCATCATGATTTTGCTAATGTTCATGATCATGACAATGATGACCATTATTACTATAATTTTATATAAAAATTTAATTTTTTTAACAAAGTTATTAAAACTAAGAAATTATTTTTTACAAACTTTTTATGTAAATTTAATGTTTTTATATTTGACAAACATTTTATTTGTTATTATCATAGATCATCCCGGTCATACTGTAAAAATCCGGAATATAGTTTGAGCAAAATATATGGAAAAAATCAGAAATATACATTTTTTTCCCTTAATTTTGCTTTTATCTGAGTTGTTTAAATTATTTTTTTCAATTTTACTTAATTTTTGTATAAGTGATACAATGGCTGGTGAACTTTAATTCAGATATCAATCAATATATTTTAGATAGGAAAGTAACAAACATTTATGTAATGACAAAACGTAACAACCTACCATGTAACTAAAACAATTACTGCAAAAAAACAGTAACAATGATTTAATAAATATAATAATCTTAATATCAATAATCATAATAAAAACAATAAAAGTAAAATAAATACTTCATTAAAAGAATAGTAATAAAATTATATGATAATAAATCAATATCAATTTTAAAACAACAATTGAATATAATGCACAGTCAGGAAAGTTACGAACAGTTGGGCACTGACAAAACGTAACAACCTACTATGTAACAATGATTTAATAAATATAATCATCTTAAAACCAGTAATCATAATAAAAACAATAAAAGTAAAATAAATACTTTATTAAAAAATAACAATAATTAAACAAAACAAAAATTATTCAATGATACTCATAAATAAAAACGTGTCATACACACATTTAGTCACGAAAAAAGTTTTCATAATTAATGACAATATTAAAATAAAAAAGTAAATCATTTCAAGCAAATACATATCGTCACTCAAAAATTATAAAATTTAAAGAACATTCTTTTTTTTTTCCTTCAAAAATGGAGCAATTTTTATATTTTATTTTAATTCCCTTCCATTTTTGAATGTTTTTTTTCTTTTAACTTTGGTTTTTTGTCTTTCCTTTTTCTTTGCTTATTTCTTTTTTCATTTGTTAATTTTGTTTGATTTGTTTTTTAATTTTTTAATAAATCCAAATTTTTTTCAGCCATTTGTTATCGCAATAATTTAGATCTTCCTATATTTATGAATGATAATGTACTTGATGAGTCATCTACACTCTTACATCCAGTCTATCATGCAAACTGTATATCAAATCCATTACAAAATTAACATCTGCTAGGGTTGCATCTCTTTGTGCTTAACACTTTCTTACTCTGGAATATACTTTTTATTCCTATATATAAGAGCACTGCTCTAAAGAAATAGCTGCTCTTGTGCCTTCTACTTCTAAAATTCGAAATTCTCTTGTGCCTTTTACTTTTAAAATTCATTTTTGTGTTACTCATCATTCAACTAAGTCTTATCCTTTTTCTGTGACTGTTCCAAAGTCCTCCAAACACTCTTATTTGTTTAGTTTTTTTCCACGTACATTAGTTCTTTAGAACTCGCTCTCTTTTTCTTGTTTTCCTGATTCATATAATTTGTAAATTTTCATATAACTTGTATTTTGAAAGATGTTGAAAAAAAAAGATGAAAAAAATTAAAGAAAAGGTGATGAGTGAAAAAACTTGAACAAACAATTATAATCCAAAATTATATTCTAATGCTTGTATGCATGGAAAACCTTTTTGATATTCGAAAAAACTGAAAATTGAAAGAAATGTCTGAAATTCCATAAACATTGGGAAAAAGATAATTCATGTAATATGTCTATACATAAACTTTTTTTATTTGTTATTATGTCTCTATTTAAACATTTTATTTATTACTACGTTATTATTTGTTATTCATTCAACAAAATTTTTACTTAATTTTATACTTCAAATCATTTGCGGCTTCTAAACAACCTTTTAATATGAAATTTATTTAAAGTATTATCTCTAACAAACTTCTTAAAAAAAGCTCTTACACAACTTTTTTCTTTGCACAACAGCCTTGCTTGTCAAGCTTCATGTTTTGAAGTTAAATAGCTGTGAGAGGGTCATAACCACAATAAAAAAAGGGTAAATGAAAAAAATTTCCTTCTCAACTGTAATGGCCCATTGACCTTGGAGAGGTGACATAATAATTTAAAAGACATAAATAAAATTAAAAAACAAATGTAAAAAACATATAAACAAATAAAAAAGGCAAGCTAAAGTAAACAAAACAACTTTGTCTGATCTTTTCACTAAATTATTTTTTAAAAATTTCATATTTAAAACAAAAAAAATATTAAAGTATCAAATGAAGTTTTGAAACTTCTTAACATAAAAAATTCCTGGTAATTATTATGAATTAAATTATTTTTTATGAATTAGACTTTTATTGGTTGTTTTAAAGATTAATACCAAAATTTTATTTTGTTATTCGACAAATATTTTTTATTCGTTATTATGTTTTACTTGAGCATAAAGTTGTTAGTTAAAAAACAAACTTTTTAATTATAACTGATTAAAGTTATTACTTATAAAAACCAAATTTTTGTTTTACTAAAAATTCTTAGAAATTTCTTGTTAAATTTCTTATAAATTTTAGAATTAAAAATAACTACTCTTTCCACAAAAATTTTTCCACAAAATAATAAATATTAACTTCAACAACTAACTATCAAAGGTTATCATAAGGTTTATAGGAGGTTATCATAAGGTTCATAAGAGATTTTGATAAAGTATCAAAGGTACCATAAGATTAACCTGACATCAAAAGACATAAAAAAAAAAATTAAAGGTCGAATGTGAGATTTTTTTATCTTCAAAAAATAATTTTAGCCAAGTCATGATAATAATAAACATATTTATAACCATCATCATTGTTATTATCATACAGTAATTAGTTAACAGAAAGCAAAAAAGTTCAGAGATGAAACAAAGAGAAAGGCTTGGCAACCAGATAAGAATCAAAACATATACGACAACAGTATGAACAAGAAGAAACATACAAACAAGAGACAAATAAGAGATTTAGTAAGGTATAGAATTGAAACAGAAGAAAGAAAATGGCAACCATGATAAAAAGAATCTAAGCAGCTATATATACTTTCCGTAAGAGGTCAGTAGTGAATGATAGTTCAATAATTTAAAAAACTCTCTCAGATTCACCATATGAAGCAAAATCAATCAGAAGATTAGTATCTAATGCACAAAGTAACTTTTCTTTAGAATTAAATATTTTATGTTTGTTAGCTGATGATTTTAAGACTTTACTAATAATGGTAGGAAGATTAAGAAATAGAAACATTACTATGGCTAACTTGTGCAAGTAAATATTTTGGTGCATGTTAGGTAGGTTTAACAACTGAGTAAACTATCTGTAGTAACGTTTTAGGTTGTTTTTTTTTTTCACCTCACCAAGGCCAAGAGGACCACTCTAATCAAGGAGGATACTATAATGTGAATAAAATCCTTTCTCAACTCTTTAACTCCAAAATACAACTCTTGACAAATAAGGCCACTGCCTAAACAAACAAATTGAGCGTGGTATTACCAGGGAAAAGGGGGGGGGGGATTTAAATTGAAGACAGCTTCTAGTTTTAGAAATTGTTCTACTTAGATGAAAATTTGTTTTCAAAGTGGTGCACAATTTTTCAGTCAATCTTTATCAATCCTGAAAAAATAATTTCTATAATATTGTTTATACAGTAGTCAAACATTTTATTACTAAAGATGATTTTGAGATAAACAAACAAAATACAATACAAAATGTGAAACTAGATTGCATAACCCCTACAATATTCTTAACATCCATAAAGAAAATGAAGGTGTATTTAAACATATTTCTTATTTTATTATATCAGATGACATTACACATGATATAATCTATGTGTGCAAAACATTTCAACTAATCTTACCCAAATTAAAAATAAAATTTTCTTATCTGTCCAAAGTACATTATTTCACTGATGCTTGTGCATGGCAGTACAAAAATTGATATTGTATCAATAGTTTTCAGTATAAAAGATTTTACAATCTATGTTAATTTGAAAAAGATTTTGGCCTTAAAGCTGAATGAAACTTTTTGCCACTCACCATAAAATGTCAGCATGTGATTGGATTGTTTGTACTGTAAAAAAGTTGACAGTGTAAGCAAGTTTGAAATAACCATAATGAAACCAAGTTTTCAGTTCATCAGGAGCCATGTATGAATTTTGAGAAAATCAAAGTTACAAATTACAATTGCAACATGAAGCACAACAAGAGAGGTACAACATTGCAGTAACTCTGATACCTGTAGCATTCATCAGTATATATTGAGGACAACAGGGTTGGGACAAAAAGGTTTAGTACATACACTAACTACATAACAATCCACTATCTTAAAAAAAGACAATATATATTTTAAGCTGATGCTGTCAGTATAGGAAGTTATGTAGTCAATGATGATAAGTGGTGGATCAGCATCATAACTGAAATTAACCTAGAAGAAGCTGATTTTGAAGTCAAGTTTCTCCAACCCGAAAGTTCCATCAACATATTTTAACTGTATCAAATAGAAGACTAATGTTTTATTTTCAACATATTGAAAATATCTTCCAGTCCTTGCTCTATTTCTGGTAGAAACTTATAGTATAGAACTATTAAAGATGCAATAAAAATAATCGCTTCAATATCAAATCATTCATATTAAATAACTTTTTAAATTACAGTTAATTTACTTTTATTCTATTTGCAAATATTTTTGTATTCAAATAGTAATTTTTCTTTTCAGAGTATAATCAATTTAGTGTTACAAGATTTGAAATAAAAAGTTGAAATAAAAGTTGAAATAAAAAACATATTTTTATGCTGTAAAAAATTATGTTGGGATAAAAATAAAGTAAACTTTTTAATTTATAGTTGTTATGTTTTAGAAAACAATAGTACCTTTAAGTTGGAGTTTTTAGGAAAACTGACAATGTTTTTTTAGATATATTTGAGTTCTTATGTTTTGCCAATTTATTGTAAACAATAGAAGTTAATCAGAAAATTTACCTGTAAAGACTTGTAAATGAATAGAAAAAGACTTGATTTGACTTTATTTTGGTATTTTATCGAGAGTTTTAGAACTTTTTTTAAAGTCGAAGAGAATTTAATTTAGAAATTAATCTCTAATAAGATGAAAGTTAATAAAATACTTTTAAAAAATGATAATATAATAGATAAAATAAAAATAGCTATCCCGCTGGATGTGGTTACGGCGCTCAATAACCTAATGACTACGCTGACACTCACGCACACATTCAGTCGGAAGCTCCACAATGCACATCAGACGCTCGCTGACTATGTGCTCGGATCATTCATAGCACATCATTCCACACCAGCACAGGGCAGTAGGTCTTTTGGCTAAGAGTGATGGCTTGTGGCCTACGGTGACTAATGTGTGCATTCGATCAATTGAAGTCCATTCTGTAGGTCTTACGTCTGGCTCTAATGTGCTAGCCCATAAGCGCAAGAAGTGAGTGTGTTTAGCTTTCTATTCACCCGATTTTAATGTGAACGAAGACATAACGAGACCATACTAGACGACTAAACGGTACATACTAATGCACTACACCATTACACCTGTAGACATCAACGGTCTTCAAAATCAGTATATCAAATATTTGTTCTTTGTTACATATGATCTACATACAGAGTGATTAGAGTGTTAGTTTGTTCTCTCCCTGCCCTCCGAGCATTTACTTCGTTCTTTACCTTCACAAAAGTCTTATCACTCATTTTATATTTTCATATTATTTTTATTTTATAAAAATTTTTTCTTTTGTCTTTTGATAAAAAATAATATAACAGATATAAAAATAGATAATCCTGATGATAGTTCTAGAAATAATAAGAAATAATATATAAATTATGTCTTTAAAGTAGTTTTTTTTTTTATTATGTAAATTAAGGGAGATATATTGTCATGTTTATAAGGTTATAATTTCTAAACTGTGGTAATTTAACCTAAATAATGCAGATAACAAAAAAATATATGACTTTAATAGTCATAAAAACAGATTTTATTAGTCTGTTTTTATGGGGATAATTTGTTGTGTTTACAAAGCTATAAATTTAAAGCTGACGCACTTGGAAGTCTGAAAAATACAATATAATCCAGGCCTTTTCAGGAAAGCTGTGCAGTCACATCCCTTGTTTGTCCACAAATGAATTTTTACCCAATACTTTTTTTAACTTAAAAAAAAATTAAAAAATGCAGTAAAAATACACACATTATTTGAAATAAATTTTTTCTTGTTGAAGCACTCAAAACATCATGAATCTAAACTTGAGCAACAAGAACACTGCACCTTGACAACAAACTCTCTTCTTGCGTTGTTTGTCAAACAAGTTAATGATACAATCATTAACTAAGGGTCTTATTTATAGTTTAAAATAAGAATAAAACAATTGATTACAATTTTTTTATTATTTGTATTAACCTAATAAAATTATATAAGAAATTTATTTAAAAAAAACCAGATAATGAAAAATTTAATATAATAATATAAAAAATTATTGTTATTCATCAGTAAATTATTAAGTGAGCAATGTATAAAAAATATTTTGAAATAACCAATGAGGTATGAATTTACATAAGCCAGTTACACAATAAACAAAATTGATGATTAGCAACAATAATAAAATAAGCAACTGAAGTAAATAAACATAAAAATGCAAGTTTAATGAAAAAAATTGAAAATCAAATGAAAAAGTTAAAACTTAATAAAAGGACATTATTTAACATACTTAGTGAATCCAATTGTGATACTGCTACATCTAGAAATTATAACATAATAAGAGAATCCAATTTTGATATTGTTACATCTAGAAATTATAACCTACTTATTAAATCAAATTCTGATACTGCTACATCTACGAATTATAACATACTTAGTGAATCCAATTAGCGAATGCAATAGATTGGATGGAATGGATAAAATTAAGTATTTCTAAATATCTTAATCTTTCTTAATGACCTTGACTAAACATGTTTGTTGACAACAATTGCATGAGTTCCAGTATGAAAGTGTTCGTATTAGATACACATGATAAATTTGATGATAAATTTATTCTACATGATAAATTTATTCTACATAAAATCACCCAAAATTTATAAAAATTGGAATCATGGGTCCTCATATTTTTTTTAAACTTCTTCGGCTGTAACTTAAAAAATACGGTTATTTTAATAACGATCTAAAATGACCTGGTATTCAACTAAGTGCAATATATGAAAACAAAAATGTATGCTTTTTTTATGCAGAAAACAATAAATGTACTTAAAAGACTTAAGTGTGAAAGAAACTTAAAAATAAAGCTTAAAAATTAATAAAACAACATTTTTATATAACCCAAATTTGAATAATTTTTTAATAAATTACTATAAAGTACTTTATAAAAAAATTGCTAAGAGAAGTCTAGCTGATACAATTAACAGTTTTTTGATTGATCTGTCAACCAATTTCTTGCATTTTTAAAACATTGTTGTTTTTTCCAACATAAAAGTAGTTGCCTGCAGCCTTGTTAGAGTAAATTAGTTAAAAAAGAAACTATAAATTTAAAAACAGATGGTAGAAAAGATTGCTCTTTCTTTATATTTTAGCAACTATAAGAATTAATGAATAAACTATAAGAATTAATGAACTCAGTTTAAACATAAATAAAGATTTTTATCAAAATATTTATGCTTGAAAAGCTTTTATGAACAAAATAAAGTATTTTAAAACATTACATAGTTGTTTTCCAAAATATGCATATTAATACCTTAGTAGAATTTTCTTGGAAAACGATGTAATCATTGAATGTGATTTCTAAAGTGCCACTACACTACTATTGCAGTCACAATAAACAAAAACAAATATGTCAAAAGGTATTGTTTACTGAAAAAAGCCTCAAGTGAGTTAGAATAACTTTTAATAAGTTTTTTCAAAACTAGTTCTAGTTCAATTGCAAACGTACTAACCAACCACTTATCAAGAGCAGTGAACACTTTTAAAGCAATGCCTAGTTTACAAAGCATTGTTATTTATAATTTATTTCAGGCTGATAATACAAAAAAGTCTCTTTGGTAATTGATTCCCCTAAAACCACCAACAAAATATAAAGTCCATATAGATATTCCATATCTAGATAAGTCATAAATGTTAAACAATAAAAAAACATTCATAACAGATGAGATTTGTTGTTGTGAGATACCAAAATAAAAAGTTACTTATCATAATCATTTAAATTGTGATAGTCCATCATTGATTCCCCTAAAACCTACAAAATCGATATTCCATATCTAGATAGTCATTGTGGTAAGCAATTAAAATATTAAATATTAGTAGTGTACTTACCAACCAATTATTAAGAGTAGTTAACATTTTTAGAGCAAGTTTGGTCAGGAAGTGGGATTACTGACCACAGAAATAATATTTTGTTGCAAAAAACTGGCCAGATTTTTCAGTTGTTTTGTTAACAAAATAAAGAATTATTTATCGTTACTATTTAAATTGTGACACTGCTACATCTAGGAATTATAACATACTTAGTGAGCTCAATTAAAATACTTAGTGAATCCAATTAACATCTTTTTATTTTATTTTATTGTGTTAACACTTTTAAAGTCAAACTTGCAACTACAATAAATCTTTGAAAAAATACAGTAAAAATAAACACACATTATTCGAAAACACAATGAACAAAATTGATGATTAGCAAAAATAATAAAATAAGCAACTAAAGTAAGTAAACATAAAAACGCATGTTTAATGAAAAAAATTAAAAATCAAATGAAAAAGTTAAAACTTAATAAAAAGTACTTGACTTAATATATTATTTAACATAAAATAATTTCCTTACTTTTGAAGCAAACAAAGTGTAAACCAATTAAAAAAATTACCTTTATTGGAAGAAACAGTGAAATCTTTGTTTGGTGAACTTGAAATCTCTAAATAAAATATAAAGTTCTTATTTATAACTAAAACTTATAATAAAAATATGGAGTAAAAAAAAAATACTAAAAATGTATCTATAGAAAATAATAACAAAAAATTCTAAAAGGGTTTAACTCATTCCCGCAAGGTTTAACTACAAATCTCTTTTCATATAATTTTTGACCTTCTGAAAAGTTATAAAAAATTATGGTGTGTGTTTCATGCCTTGTAACAAACCTAGTATGAAACTGAAAAAACTTAGACAGTTGAAATCATGTGGAGCTAACATAAAGCAAAACACCACCAGAGTGAAATAAAAACAAATGAAACTGCACCCAAAAAACTGAGCAAAAAAAAAATAGTGTTGTGAAACTATAAAAAAAACCTAACAATTTATCAAAATTATTCAATTTTATCCATGACCTTATTTATCAAAACTTTATTTGAAACATTTAAAGTGTCTGTAAAAATGCTAAGAGCTTACAGAAAAATCAAATCAGGCAGAAAAGGCTTCCTTAGACTAGAGTTGCTAGATGACTGGCTTTTACAAGGAAAAATTCAATACTGAACCTACAAAAATCAAAACACTTTTACCTTTGTAAAAACCTGACATCTAGCAATTTAGCCAAGTCTGTTTTAAAAGAGGTTTTCACTGTTAGTCATTCACTCACCCCAAGACCATTATCTAGGTGTTTATGTTCAACCCAACCCACACCCTATCAAGTTGAGTTTGCCAGTCTGCTCTTGTAACATAAATATGACTCATCTGAAATTATTTCCTGCAATTTACATAACATGGTTAACAATTCGTTGCATGAGAATTATAGGGTTCTATCTGCCTTGTTTTATGTTGAAAGAGTTTAACAATCAAAGTTTTAATTAATAATTAATAATAAAAACAAACCACTTAAAAAATGATATATTATATATCATTTTTTAACATTTTTAACAGATAACATAAACAACTTACAATTTGTAATTATAATGAATAACAGCTGTAAATAAGTATTGAAAGTAAAGTTCTCACAACATAAAAAAAAGCAGATAGAACCCAATAGTTCTAATGTGACGAATTGTCACATTAGAATTATAATCAATACGTTAGAAATATAATAAATATTTTACTAACTATTGGTAAAAAAACTAAATAGAGTCTTATTTCTAACAGCTTAATAAATATTTTACTACTATCGGTAAAAAACTGATAAAATGCTCACTTTTAAGTATTTAAGATTATTTTTGCGTGTAATCCATAAATAGCAAACTGTTTCGTGGAGCAGACATAATGAGTCTAGTCACTAAAAAAAGTGTGCATTGATGCCAGCTGTGTAATAATGTAATGTGCAATAAATTAAATTGAGTCGCCAACACTAGAGTTGCTAGATGTAAGGGTTAGGGATAGAGTCAGGGTCAGGGGTTGAATGCCAAACTAAAAGTGTTTAAGGTCGTCATTGTCGAATGTCGACCCTAATTCCTATAGTTTTAAAATAGTAAAGTAAAGCGTATGCCAATGATCCATAGTTCTATCATATCAGTAAATAAAAAACAAATATCAGAAAATAGAAAATAAAAAGAAAATATGATTCTTATTTAGTATTGTTACCTCCAAATTTTGTTTTAATTTTATTCACAATATCTAATCGATTGAAAGCCATTAATTCTTTTTTTAATTGCTCCCATGAAGGATTTCCAATTTTTTGTTTCCATTTTTTAAAAACATTATCAGCTTTCTCATAACAATTTTTGTTATCAGAGCCAATGTTATCAAGATCTGAATCACTTAGACCGAGGTGTCTTCCCCATCGCAACCAATCACTTCCAATATTATAGCTTATTTCACCACAACATTTTGAAATAAATTCATCAGAAGCAAATTCATTTCTAGACACTAAACATAAGAAATTTTAACTTTAAACATGTAAAAAAAAAAAGGAAAACAAATTATTAAAAACAAAAAACAAAAGAAAAATTGGTGTTGATAACTGTATTTATAATCACTAAAGTCAGTCTTTGAATCCAAATTTATAATCCAAATTTATAATCAAATCAGCTACAGAGATAAGTAATCAAATCTTTAAATCAGTATATATACTTAAAAAAATTTGTATAACAAATGAAACTTAATTAATTAAACTATTAAATAAAAATATTAAAAATGTCAAGAAGATCATTAAACATCAATTGGAAAACAATGTATTATAAACACATCGAAGTCATTCTAATAAATGAAGATGGGGAGCAAAGCTGGTCAGCAGATATAATCTGTTTACCTAATAATATGCATATACAATATATAAAACTATAAAATACAATTATTTGATGTGTAATACAATTAAACCATTATTAGTGTTACAAACTTTATTAACATTTCTGTCTTCATAACCACTAAAGTACACTCCATGAATAAGAAATCATTGAGTCATGGACAATTCATATTTTTAACAGAAGATGGTCAAAGTCCACTAGTATATTATACAAAACTATGCATAAATTAATCATGCAAAATTAAATAAATTATGCTAAAAATAGAGACACTTTTTTGAGTTTTAGTAAAGAAGAAATACCTGTTTAAGTAAAAAAATTTTTTTTTTTTTGATAGGTATTACCGAGAAACTAAATTCAAATTTAAACATCTTCATAAAACTATCATGCAGAAAATAATATAGAAAAATTAAATCTTTAGTTAAATTTTTTAATTTTAAAAAAATAGTTATATATATATTTTTTTCTAATTATGTTGGAGACTGAGAAATGCAAAACTTGTGGGCTTTAATTATTGGCTGAAAGATAAAAAGAAAGGGCTATGTAAATTTAATTAAAAATAACATCAAAATAAGTGTAGTCTTGAGATATAGGAGAGCAATAAAGAACAAAGTGAAAGGTAATAGAGTGGTGGTGCTTAACAAAAACACATAAACGAATAGTCTGTTGATTCAAATCTAGCTTCCCGACAAATGGATGAACTCTTACCAATGTAAATGCCCAGGCCTAGCACATGACAATTGGAGCTTAAAAAATTAAAAGAAAATAATCCAAGCAATTTTTAAATTACTATTAATAAATCCTGTTGTAACAAGGGAGTCCAAATGTGACCTCAACAATGCACATCAAAATTACGAAAAGAGACACCATCCATAAGCAACATTGGAAACATCAATTCTCTAATATTTTACAGGTGGTAAGGGAATAAGCCTCACTGAGAGCTACCACAGAGTTTAGGAAACCTGAGTACCGGCCAGCTACAGAACAAAAAAATTTTGTTTAAAAGATTTTTTATTAGGAGATAATAGAAAAAGTTGTATTATAAACACATTTACACCAGTCTAGTAGATGGAATGGAAGCGAAGCTGGTCAGCAGATAGAATCTGTTTACCCTTTAATATGCATATAAAATACATAAAACTATAATATACAAAAAGTTATTTTCTGGTGTCAGTTTGATTTTGTAATTTCAATTTGAGTTTCTACTTGATAATTGTGAGTTTTTAATTTAACTTGAAGAGTTTTTTTTTTTTAAACAATCTGTTTGCTTGTATTTTTTTTTTATTTTTTAACTAATTCACTTTTAACAAAGAAAGAACTATTAACTATAAAGTTGAGACTTACTATAAACTAAGAACAGTGTTAAAGAGCAAGGAAACAGGTATAGAGAAAAAAAAGTTGAAGGTTACGTGAGTATAAAAAACATAAAGATTAGAGAGAGTGGAAAGCATTGAAGTGCAAGGAAAGAAACAAGATAGATAAAAGATTTTTGATCAGGAATGGACAGAGAAAAAAAAAAAGAAAACTTGATAAATTACGAGTGAAGTTGAAATGAGTATTTGTTGGTAGGGCTGAATGCTAATATTTGTAAAAAAGTAAAAGAGATGCAAGTTTATGACAATGGAAGAGTGGCTCAATCTTAGTAAATAGAACAGGTCCAACTAAGTTAATAATGTCTTTTTGGACCTTGTTTAAGAAGAGAAAAATCATAATTAGGAGAACCAGCCTTGATATTACAACAGTATTCAAATACAGGAAGGTTTTTTCACCCCGTTTTTCTCCTATTAACAAATTTTCTTAAAGTACAATTAATATTGATAGTATTAAAAAACCTTTCATTAATATTAAATGAAGCTTTTATATTAATAATACTATTTTATATTAATAATATTTATATTATTATTTTTAATACTTCAGCAAAAATTTTAATCAATAATTTTACTTAGTGATGTTATGTAATCTTAATGATGTTTTACATTTACAGTATAATTATCTGAAACAAAAATTAAAGATTAAAACTTTAAGAAAATTTTTTAATAACTAAACTAATGCCATTGTTGAAATGGATGAAACTTTTAAAAGATATCAATGCTAGGTACTATCTGTACAACAGTTAGTTAGGTAACTATATGTACAGTCATCATAGCTTGGTCAAGAAAAAAGTGTGTTCTCATAACTAAGTTCAACATACTTGAACTTAGTGCATCTAAGTATTTGATTGACATTTTTAAATATAATTTTGTTAAATTTCATTTATATTTTAATTGTAATAGTAATAGTAATATATTTAAATAAGTCTTTATAGATTACATGACAAATAAAAAAAAACAATCAAATAAACAGATATTGACTTTTTAGGTACATTTGTCATAAATGTAAACTGTAATTAAATGAAAGCAAAAAAATAAAAAAACAAAAAAATAACTAAAAAAAAAATTAAAAATTAAAAAAAAACAAAAGCATTTTTTTTTTAATTTATTTTTTTAATTTATTTTTTATTTATTTATTTTTTATTATTTATTTTTTATTATTTATTTTTTATTATTTTTATTTTTTATTTTTTTTTTTAATTTTTTATTTTTTTTTTGCTTTTATTTAATTACAGTTTACGTTTATGACAAATGTACCTAAAAAGTCAATATATGTAGCTGCTAAAGCAAAAATTAATTAAGTTAAACATGCAACTCATCTTCAGTAAAGGATGCACTATATGCAGTTGCGGAAAAAAATGCTTTTTAATTCTATTTTTGAATGCGTTAATTGACGGAGCCTTTTTGCATAACAACGGTAAATAATTCCAATAATTCACAATATGATTTGTGAAGAAATTGTCGAGCATTATTGTGAAGAAAAAATGTCAAGCATTATTGCCTGTGAAATCACACGTTAGTTCGTTGGATGGTGATCTGCGAAGAGGTGGATTACGCCAATTAGTAACTTCAAAACCGTTTTCAAGATTAAAATGTTGGATAAAGTCGCGGCATTGTCTGCGTGTTTCCAAAGAAGTAAAATTGAGAGGTTGACACCTTTCAGCATAAGGTAAACTTAAGGAATTTTTGTTGCTTTGTGACAATGTTTAAATCGTTTTGAAGAATCAGACAATCAGCATCATGAAACTCAGGTCTTATTTCTTGCAACAGTTTAGTGTCATCAACATAAATTTTATGATCTGATTTTAAATTATCCGTTAAGTCATTTATGTAGATGATGAATAATGTTGGACCAAGTACAGAACCTTGTAAAACTCCGCTTAAAAAAGTGCCTAAAGCAATTTTTTATTACACCAAATGTTACTTATAATAATTATAATAATTACCTAAAGTCATACTCTGCAAAACAACACTTTAATATTTAGAAAGAAATGTGTTGTTAGAACTGCAGAGCTTAAAGAGTATGAATTAAAGCAACTCATTCGTAAAGACTCCAATAGTCACATGCTAGGTTTAGGGGTATACATACGCATTAATTCCCCTATTTGTCGTGAAATCAGGTTCAAATCCTTTGACCATTCTTTTATGTGCTTTCGCCTAGCACCTCTTCACTCTATCACCTTTCTCTTTGTTCTTTATCGTTCTCCTTCTTCCCATGATTGCACTCTCTTATATGTTATCTCTGTTCAAATTGACCATGCCCTCTCTCTTTACCCCTCTGCCAATATTGTTGTTGTTGGTGATTTTAATGCCCATCACACTGAATGGCTTGGCTCTAACACCACTGATCCTGCTGGCACTAAAGCCTTTAACTTCTGCGTTTCTCAATCTCTTTTTCAGATAGTTAACTTTGTGACTTGTTTTCCTGACAACCCTAATCATTTACCTTCAATCCTTCACTTATGTCTTGTCTCTGACCCTAGCTTATGTTCAGTTTCTCCCTTTTCTCCCTTAGGTGGTTCTGACCATGCAATGATCTCTATAAATCTTTCTTCTTGTACTTCTTTTTTGGGCTCACCTTATCATCGCACCACCTACTACTACCCTAAAGCTGACTGGGATTCCTTTCGTGATTTTCTTCGTGATGGTCCTTGGGCTGATGTTTTTCCTCTCTCAGCTGACAAATGCGCCTCCTACGTAACCTCCTAGATTCAGGCTGGAATGGAAGCTTTTATTCCTTCGCGTCGGTTTCAAGTCAAGCCTCATTCTACTCCATGGTTTTCTCCTTCTTGTGCGGCTGCTATATCCAATCGTGATCATTTTTATCATCTTTTTCAAAAGAACAACTCTCTTGAGAGCAAATGGCTATTTATTATTGCAAGAAATCGATGTAAAAAGGTGCTTTCTGATGCTAAACTCCATTATTCTCAGTTCACTAAATCTCGCATCTTATCACAGAAGTTAGGCTTTAAAGACTTTTGGAAAATCTTCAACAGCATTATTAACAAGGGTAGATCTAACATTCCATCTCTCATTCATGGGACTGATCTTATTACCTCTCCCAAGGATAAGGCAGAACTATTTGCAAAGAACTTTTCTTCTATTTCCACTCTTGAATCTTATGGACATTCTCTTCGTCCCATTCCAGTCAAACAGGTTCACCCATTGTTAGACATTCAAATCACTCCGGCTTCTGTTGCTTAAGTCATATCTCAATTAAACTCGTCTACAGCCTGTGGTCCAGACAACATTTCTGTCACAGTCTTGCAGAATTGTTCTCCAGAACTTTCTTCAATTCTCTCTAAACTCTTTAAAAAGTGTTTGACTGAGTCTTGTTTTCCTGCTTGTTAGAAAATGGCATCTGTGGTTCCAATATTCAAAAACTCTGGAGAAAATTCTGACCCCTCCAATTATCGTCCGATTAGTCTTCTTTCTGTTATTACCAAGGTCTTTGAGTCTTTGATCAACAAATTCCTCACATCTCATCTTGAGTCAAATATACTACTGTCAGACAATCAATACGGTTTTCGATCCTCTCGCTCTACGGCCGACTTGCTAACTGCTGTAACTGAAAGATTTTATTGTGCATTAGATGGAGGCGGTTAGGCTAAGGCTATTGCTCTCGACATATCTAAAGCTTTCGACAGAGTTTGGCATGCTGGTCTTCTCCATAAGCTTGCTTCATATGGTGTTTCTGGGAAAGTTTTTGAGGTTATCAAATTATTTCTTTCTAACCGGTTTATTAAAGTTATCCTTGAAGGCCAACACTCTTCTTTATTTCCAGTAACTTCTGGGGTTCCCCAAGGTTCCGTCCTGGGCCCTGTTTTGTTTCTTATCTACATAAACAATCTTCCTTACAACCTTTTATCTAAAGTAGCTCTTTTTGCTGATGACTCAACTTTATACTTCTGTCTTGACAAAAAGTCTTCTCTTTTCGATCGCCTAGAACAAGCAGCTGATCTTGAATCCGATCTCACTTCAGTAATAGATTGGGGTTCACAGTGGCTTGTGAATTTCAACTCTAAAAAAACCCAGTTGCTTACTCTAAACAACTACCATAATATGGTCAACATTCCTATATTAATGAATGGCAATCCTCTTACTGAGTCTTCCTCTTTAAGTCTTCTTGGATTATCGCTTACTACTGACCTTTCATGGAAACCATATATACAATCGATTGCTAAATTAGCTTCTGCTAAGGTTGCTTCTCTTTATCGTGCTCGCCATTTCCTTACTTTTGATTCCATTCTCTACCTCTACAAATCTCTTATTCGTCCTTGCATGGAATACTGTTGTCATATTTGGGCTGGTTCTTCTAACGATTCACTTTCTCTTCTTGACAAGGTCCAAAAACGCATTGTAAATGTTGTTGGACCTGGACTATCTGCTAAGCTTGAACCTCTTTCCCATCGTCATAAAGTTGCATCTCTTTCTCTTTTCTACAAATACTATCATGGTCACTGCTTAAAGGAGTTATCATCTCTAGTTCCATCAACTAAAATTCATTCTCGTTTTACTCGTCATTCAGCTAAGTCTTATTCGTTTACTGTATCTGTCCCTGCATGCTCTAAAAACTTTTATTCATCTAGTTTTTTTCCCCACACTTCAATCCTTTGGAACTCACTCCCATCTTTCCTGACTCATACAACCTTTAACTTTTCAAGTCTTCTGTCAACCGTTTCCTTGCTCTATAACTCTGTTCTTTTTTTTCCTAGTAACTCCCAACTTAATAGTGGTTGCTTGCAGCCTTGTTGAGAGTGAATGCAAATAAAAAAATAAATAAAAAAAACTAGCCTTGTGATTTGTGTTGATAGTTTTTGCTATTTACTGATTATTAGGGTTTCGCTATTATATCATTTGTCGATATATTACTTAAAGTTTTAAATTAAAATCATTAAAATAATTAAATAAATATAAAAACAAAAAACTAAAAAAACATATACCTTCTGTTTTAACTAAGTTGCTAAATAGACCATTTTCCATTTTTTTGTAAAAACCTTTAATAAATCATACAATAAACTTGTAAAAAGATAAGAAATAAGTTAATATCAAGAAAATATCTTTATAAAAAAATATATAAATATAATATATACAGACCCATAGTAAGGTTAAAAAAGGCCCATAGTAAGGTAAAAAGTAGTTCTTTTTTTAATGGCTTTTAAAATTGCTATTTTAGGTACTTTTAGAATATGTTGTTCAATTATTCGATGTATAATTATTATTATTATTATTAAGGTTTACAAATTGGACTTGTATAGGCATGAAATGCCTGTCAACCTGTCTTATGATTACTATATAAATATACTAATCATAAATTGGCTTTTCTTCTTTTAGATAATTGTCGAGTTTGTTTTTAAAATTGCTCACGGAAGTAGCATTTACAACGTCATCTGGGAGGGAGTTGTTGATTTGTTGATTACTCGTAAGGTGAAAAAGTATTGATGAGAAGCTAGACGAGAATAAGGTTTTTCTAGTTTAAATGAATGTCCTCTTGTAATAGAATTTATAATTGTTTTTGGAAAGATCGTTTGACAGTTGTAGTAGTTGTTTAGCCATTTATAGACGTTTATTAAATCTCCCCGGATTAGTCTGTATCTTATGGTTGTCATATTAATCTTTAACAGTCTTTGGTGATATGTTAGACTTTTTAATCCATGAACTGATTTAGATGCTCTTCTGAGTATATTTTCAACTTGTCGTTTGTCTTTCAGTAGACAAGGGTTATATACAGAACCACAATATTCTAAATATGGTCGTACTAGTGCTGAAAACAGTCTTTTAAAACAAAATGAATTTAGATAAGAGAAAGATCTTTTTATTAGAAATAGCATCTGCATTGCCCTATTAACTTGAGTAGAGGTATGTTCAGAAAATAGCAAGTTATTATCGATATGTACTCCGAGGTCAGTTTCTGAGTTGGTAGATTTGATACAATCCTTGTTTTCTTCACTGGATCGTACATAGAATAGACAAGATGTTTATTTTTATGACCTAGGTGTAAAACTGAACATTTTTCTATATTAAATTTCATTCCCCATTTAGTTTCCCAGTCAACCAAGATATCAATATCATTTTGAAGTACGGTGTGTGAATGCAAATTAGTAATAGGGTAAAATTATTTTGTATCGTCAGCAAAAAGTGCTGCATTTGAAGTACATAATGATCTGTTAAATAAGTATTATATATAGTCATATATTAAAAACTTTGTTTTTATGGTTAACTATTTACTGAGATTTTATTAGCATTAAATGCTGATTAGGGATTCCAGAATCATACAACCTAAGTTGAAAATAAAATATACAAAAAAAAAATGATCATTTTTACAAAACTAACTTTTTTTAAAAAGTACTTTCATACTCAAATTTACAAGTCTACACCATAAGTCATTTTATTTTAAGCGATTACTGTAAAATTCAAAATCTCTTTTTATTGAGCTATAAACAATCAAAATAAAATAACTTACAGCAGTTCTTCCTTAATTTAATTATATTAACATAAAATATAAAACAAAGGAAGCTAAAATTTAAATAATCATAAGTTCACTATGAGAAAAGCCATTAACTTTAACAACCTTACTTGCATTTTAGTTAGACCCCTTGCTCTACCCATGGTTGTAATCTAGATCCCCTACTCTAATCATGGTTGTAAATTTAACAAATTTGTTGAGATTTAACATATTTCCAATGTTATAAATTTTTCATTACTGTCATTCTACTGATGATAACTAAAAATAACAGAAATGCTCTAATCTGCATTAGATGGAATAGGTGAAGTGAGATTTAATTGCTTTCTTTATATAACAAAAACTTGTAACAGAGCTTAGCAAACTTGACCATAATCTTTTTCTTACATTTTTAGATTTTTTGTGTCAAATTTAAGTTTTAAAACTTATAAATCTTTATTCTCTAAATGCTCTAAATTAGTTTTATTTGCTAATAATACTATGATACAATCTAAATATATAGTTGCATCAATAAAAATCCAGTCTTTATATAAAACCATAACTTATTAATTAGCTAGCCTGAATACAACAGGTAGCAACAGCTTATCATGAATCTCATCTTTAGGTTTACTTTTTTTTTTCTTGTTCTCTGTTTTTTTTTACTCCTATTTCAAATTCCATTATGTTCTTTCTTTTTTAAAACCTTATTCAAAAAAAAAGTGCATAAACATATTTAAAAATAAGGTGAACTTGATTGCATTGAAGTTTGATAAAGGACAAATCTTCTTTTTGCAAAAATTCTAAATTAAATAATTTACTTTACAGTATAATAACAAGAGTCACTTGATCTGAAACTATATTTTTTTAAATTTGATAGACATAAAAGTATATTTAAAATCACTAAAATAATAAATTACAAATTTTATAAAAACTAAAAAGTCAGAAAATTAAATAGTAAAAGTATTCTCTAAAAATATATTTTATTTTAAACTTTATTTTCAAATTAAAATTTTTATGATTTAAATGTGCTAATTCTAAACTTGTAACTTCTTTTAACAAATTTATATTTGCTATTTTTTATTATCAATTTAATTTATTTAATTTTTTTTTAATTACTTAGTAATATGATATGAAGATAAATAAATGCTTGTTATTTTTTACCTGTGTTGAATGTAATATTTCATTTAATAAAAAGAATAATTAAAAAAAAGAAAAAGTGAGATATACAATATTATATAAAATGATATGAATGTATTCATACTCAATATGATTACATTTACTGAGTATAAACAAAATAACAAATAGGATGAAAATATATTCATATTCGTTTTTTTTACATTATATTCATTATGCCATAATGAATTTGGTGATAAGGTCAAACTTGTTTACCGTGTATTTTTTTTTATAATAAAAGATGTAACTTTTCTTTAAAATCATATACACGAATAGAGTATGAGTACAGTATAAATACATACTTTTTAATTACAGTATGAATACATACTGTTTACTTACTGTATGAATACATGGGCTTGATGATCAAGCTCATCTGCGCTAAATATCTTTCTCTTTTGTTTCTCTTTTTTTTTTTTTGGAAAAGTGATTTACGCTAAACTGTCCCAATAATTTTATTAAATTTAAAAAAATACAAACACAATGATAAAGATTAAAACAAAACAAAAATAAAATAGTACCTAAATCACTTGGAACATATAACGTTTTAAAATCCGGATAACAATTCCATTTAGAATTCGATGGTAGTTATTTTCAACACATTACTTGACATAAAAAGACTTTACTAACCACTGTGCTTAGTTGTAAGAGACTCTCGTGACATTAGCAAATGTTTACTGTTTATTTTGCAATGTTGACATATTCAGTGCGAGCGCTCATTTAAATGTAAACGAGTAGCGTCAATTAAAAGCCTTTAGTCTATCTTTGTACGAGAACGTACGGACTTAAATTGGTCTTGTTTTTCAAATTAAATACTACAGGTGTTTGCACCGAAAAAACCACATAAAAGTAGGAGAGCCTAGAACTTTTTTTTGAGAAAAAAAAATTTTTTAAGCTATTACTATTGAAAGATAAACCTTAATGTGGTTCTTTTAGATAGGTATGGTTTAATATGTTTTCTTTTTGCTTGAATGTTGTAGCTGACTATTTTTTTCGCCATGCCCACCCAAAGGTAAAAAGATTTCTTCTAAACGTATTTTCTCTGGCTATTTAAAAAATTTGATTTTTTTTTTAATTCAGTGACCGAAAATGAGATTTCTGATTTAATAAAAAAATACATTACAAAACGGTATAAGTTTAGGTCGAAATAGAATCCCCACACACCTTCTTAAACTTATTTCTAATGTTATTTGCATATATATTTAGTTAAGGCTAGTTTTATTGTGTATTCCATTGCACATTCTACCATCTAGTGCATTATTTGAACACTTTTTTAATGGTATCTTTCTAATTTTACTTTCACTTGTTTTTTTTCACTCGTTCTTCTTAAACTCACTGACTTTCAGTCTGCAAACCAGGTTATGATGGTCTTTAGTGAGCTAAACTTGTCTTCGCAGGCCTGTGTATGTGGCCTATATATGGTAATTAGCCATATATAGGCCACATAAACTGATGACTTTTTGGAGATGTTTTTAAGATAGCCAAAGTAATTCGGTAATAAAAACAGTATGAATACATACTGTTTAATTACAGTATGAATACATACTGTTTAATTACTGTATGAATACATGGGCTTGATGATCAAGCCCATTTGCGCTATATATTTTTCTCTTTTTTTATTTCTCTTTTTTTTGGAAAGGTGATTTACGCTAAACTGTAAGATTTATTTTATTAAATTTAAAAATTAACAAACACACTGACAAAGATTAGGTACGAGCGTATCCAATGAGTTACGGCACCGATTATGTAACCAAAATCTTCGACCATTTTATCAAAGCGTGCTTAGCGTTTGAGTTGTAAGAATGTATTTTTTTGTGTTATTTTTTAGGATTTTATAATAGCATAGACTTTTTTTGAAAAGTGGAAGAGTTAAACTTCATTTTCGGATAGTTTTTTTTTGAAGTTAAAACCGCCTTTATTGAATTTACTTTCCTTAAAAACTTCGTTGTTGATCACACGTCAAATTAATATTGAAGGAATGTTGAGAACATTTTTAAAACTATTAAGAAAAATTTTAAAACTTATTTTCTACGTGCGTACCAAATTTTATCGAAAAAGATTATGTAGCAGACACCTAATTTTTTGTAGCAGAATATGTACCTAAATTAAAGTATTGTAAATAAAGCAAAATATTGCGCTTCTAGCAACAAAGTTTCATAACAAAACTATCGTTCAGGCAACAAAGTTCCATGACAAAACTACCGTTAGCCGAAGTCGCAGTTTTTTTTAATCAAATTTTGTTACTTAAATGAGCATAACTTCTTGTAAAATTGTTATTTTGTTATGAAATTTTCACTATTGTAATACTGATTTTAGCCTCTTTTCAATGATATATAATAATCAATAATAAAAATAGTTTAAAGAATATACACACGTGCCTACAAAGATTAAAACAAAGCAAAAATAAAATAGTACCTAAATCACTTGGAACATATAACGTTTTTAAATCCGGCTAACAATTCCAATTAGAATTCGATGGTAGTTTTTTTTTAACACATTACTTGACATAAAATAACTTCACTAACCACTGTGCTTAGTTGTAAAAACAAGAAATAAGACTCTCGTGACATTAGCAAATGTTTACTGTTTATTTTGCAATGTTAAAATTTTCAGTGTGAACGCTAATTTAAATGTAAATGAGTGACGTCAATATAAAACCATTAGTCTATTTATTTTTATACGAAAAGTAGGGACTTATATTGGCCTTTTTTTTCAAATTAAATACTATAAATAAATTATAATAAATGTTATTGTATTTAAATAAATAAATTTTCGTGTTAAAATTTTGAACACCCTATTCATAGTCTATTACAAATTACTAAACTATATAGATAATATAACCTATATATAACACAAAAGTCTGTTCAATAAACTTAAACTGTGCAAGAATAAAATTTGCAACTTAGGGTAGATTAGGGTAATATGAGCACCTTGGTAATATGAGCATACTTAAAGATTTATTAGATGTAAGCAGTGAAGTTAAAGTTGCTTTATGTTTTTCGAATCGACTTTATGTGGTGATAACAGAAATCAATACAATTAGCGAAAATTTATACGCAGTAATTAGCGGATATCATCTAATTAAAACGCTTTTAAACTTTTTGCTTTGTTAAAAAAAATCATCACGCGCGAATAATTCTGTGGCGCGATATTTTGGTGCTAAAATAATGAAATTATTTTTTTTGTAAAGAAAAATGTATTAGCTAAAAATCCAATTCATTTTTGTTTGAAAAATAATGCTTAGAAACATTTATTTTTGACTTTATTTAAAGATACCATTTTTGTGTAATATGAGCATGTTCAAATAACCCAGTGCTTTTCCTTAAAATTGCTTTGTTTAAAGTCCTAAAATAGCAGTGGTTCTTAATTGCTTCTTGAATAAAAATAAAACATAGTAAAAAATTTTAATATATTACCAATACTAAATATTTTTCTGTAACTTAAATCTGAAAAATTTTAATTTTTATTGTTCGAAGGGTGAGTTAACAAAATTGAAAAAACAATGTATTAATTTTTTTATTTTTTTTTGGCGGAAAACATAGTAGTATTGTTTCAACAAAATGTAGTTTAAAATTTGATCTTTTAATGATATGTTTTGTTAATCACGAATCCTTATACTCCAACAATTAGTTCTATTGAGCAGGTTGGTCTTTTTTTACTTAATTAATGCTATTTTTTTGAGCTAATTTAAAGAGCTCATATTATCAAGGGGTCAAGGTAATACGAGTACTTTTGCTACTTTTTTAAAACCTCTGTGTTTTTAATAAAAAATGTCAAGTGCCCAAATATCAAAATAGATTATGAATAGAGATCCCTAAAAATTGTTTTATTGCAAAAATTTTTGATCCAGCATATTTATTTTTGAAAATATTCCAATTTTTGCTTAAGGTGCTCATATTACCTTAATCTACCCTATTAGGAATTTCCAAAATTTCATACAACATTTCCTTTTTCTAAAAAAACCTCAACAATGCAAAAAATACACGGAAAGCAATACAAAAAATAGATAACATAATATATAAAAAAAATCCATCCGCACCAAATAAATCTTGCATTTTCAAACCTAATTGTAACACTATCTCAGACAGTAATACCGTTGCTCACATTTTCAACAACTGCTATAAAAAATACAATGCCCACCCAAAGGTAAAAAGATTTCTTCTAAACGTATTTTCTCTGGCTATTTTAAAAATTAAATTTTTTTCTTAACCAGTGACCGAAAATGAGATTTCTGATTTAATAAAAAAACCGAAATAGTATCCCTACACACCTTCTTAAACTTATTTCTAATGTTATTGTAAGCCTTTCTGTACCATATTGAAAAACATATTTAGTTAAGGCTAGTTTTATTGCGTATTCCATTGCACATTCTTCCATCTAGTGCATTATCTGTCCGCTTCTTTATGGTATCTCTCTAATTCGACTTCTTTTGACTTTTACTCGTTTATTTAACTCGTTTTTCTTAAACTAACCGACTTTTAGTATGCAAACCGGGTTATAATGCTCTTTAGTGAGCTAAACTTGTCTTCGCAGGCCTATGTATGTGGCCTATATATGACAATTAGCCATATATAGGCCAAATACACAGATGACTTTTTCCAGATGCTTTTAAGATAGCCAAAGTAATTCCTATCCATTAAACTGGTTCTCTAATAGACCACACAAAATAATGATCAATTTCTTATTTTAATCTAACAAAATTTTTAACAAGCAAAATATTTAAAAAGGTATGCACAACAGAATTTATAGCGGAGTTATGTCTCTTCAAACATCAGTATGGATTTTGAACAAACATTCGACAACTCGCGTACCTAACAAAATAACTGAAACTGTTAGAAAAGCTCTTGGCAATAAACTTTTTGAATCTGAAATTTTTCTTGACTTAGAGAGAACCTTTAATTCTATTGATCAGTCCATCCTGCAAAGTAATTTGGAACACAACGGTTTACGAGTTAATGCTTTCCCATGGTTTTTATCATATCTTCTTAATAAATCGCAATTTGTCTCCATCAATAATACTAAATCTTTCCCAATAAAATGCTTTACATGTGTACCCCAAGGTTCTATAGTAGCACTATTATTTTTCCTTATTTTTATAAGTGATTTTAATATCTTTCTAAAACTTTCAACAGCTTACCATTTTGGCGACCATACCAACTTACTTATGAAAAAATGATACCAACAAATCATGAAAAAAAATTAACAAGCATACTTATTATGATTTATCCAAAATACTTTAATGGCTGCGTTCTAACAAACTGAGTAAACCTAAAAATTAGTCAAAAAATCTTTTCTGTAGTTTTATAAAAGTATATTTGAATCATAATTGACTCAAATCTATCCTTTTCTTCTCATCTTAAAAAATTAGCGGCCGAATTGCGTAAATTAAATGGGATGCTAGCCAAAATTCGTCGCTCTGTCAATCAGGAAACTTTACTCAATATATACCATGCAATTTTTGGGTCACATCTCAGTTTTGCTTTTAAGGTTTGGAGACAAAATAAGTCTCATGCTTTTTTATGATTATCGAACCTAAAAAAACAAGGCATCCTTTTTCTTTGTATCAAAAATGCTTTAATTGCATGATCTTGTTTATCTATTAAATTGTCTATTTGTCTGGAATCATAATCAAGTAAACCTTTCTCCGTCATTCTCTACTTTAAGCCTCCTTTTAAAGCAAAACATCTTTAAATGTCCTCCCCTAAAAATATAATTTAGCTATAAAGTTTTTAGCTTGATAAATAACCCATAATAATATTTAGTTCTTTGGGCTTTAGATATTGAATCATTTTTGTCAGTTTGAAAATTCCTCGCACAATTTTTCTCTTATATTTATATCTAATTGGTTTAAACGTAAGATATAACCTTCAAATTCGAATGAAAGTAGTTTAACTTTTAATAGTTTTTTTCATAATAATAAAGTGATTTCTTAACTAATTATTAACTTTAAAAATTGAAAGTTGAATGATTCAGGAAAACATGAAAATCGGAGAGAGTTCCAAAGGGTTGAAGTGCAGGGTAAAAACTAGCCAAAAAAAGGTTTTCAGAGCATGCAGATACAGATACAGTAAAACATCAGACTTTGCTGAATGAGCAGTCTAGCGAGAATGATTTTTAGTTGATCAAACTCAAAATGATAGCTCCTTTGAGCAGCGAACATGATAGTATTTGTTTAAAAGAGAAAAAGATGCAACTTTACAACAATGGGAAAGAGGCTTGATTTTAGCATTTTAAGAAATAAATTTGCAGCCGAACTGGTGTTGTCATATCACCTCGTTTTATACAAAAAAATTTTCAATGATTAGACTGTACAACAAAACAGTGGCAGACACAGGGGGAGTAGAAATGGGCGTAGGTTACATCCCCCCCTGCCGCCAGAATTTAAAAGTTGTAAAATATCTCAGAAAGGAGAACCTTTTGCGTACAGAAATATTATGTCTTCCGTCAGTAGATATAACCAAATAAGAATTAGCAAATGATAAGTTTTTAGTGCAAACTGATGGGAGTAAACATAAAGGTATGACTCTTTTTTCTATTGTAAAACCAGACGTTATTGAAAAACCTGAGACTAATTTATGTATAGTGATGCATAATTTAAATGAATTGCAAAGCAAAAAATAGTGCAAGGCATATAGTGAACACAATTTCAATATTTATTGTAGTTCAGTTTTTCACTCTGGAAATTTTAGGTACCCCAAGAAGTCCTTACGGTCATATCACAGAGCACTGCGAAAGAGCATTTGAAAAGAAGTTCACTTACCAAGAGGTTGTATTGAATTACGATCTCTAGCTTCTGAGGTAAGCGCGCTAACCACTGTGCTACGGCTGCTCAAATAACTTATATTACGTTCGAAAAAACATAAAACTAAATAAATATTATGAAAAAAGTTTTTATTATAATATAATCAAAGATTTTTTTTCGGCTTCAAAAAAAAGTTTTTTATGAGGAAGTTCTTGTTTTACTTTTTCTTTTTTTTACATGTTCTTTTCGAAGCGCCAAAAAAGCAACAAATATATACATAAATATTTCTAACAGCAAAAAAAAATATATATTTTTACTGCTGATATTTATAATAATATACTTTCCATTTTACTTCAAAATATTAGGAGCTAATAAAAAGGATTAAAGATTTTGTGTTAAGCATTAAAAATACTTTCAAAGTAACTTGCCTCGCTAACCGCCCCACTTCAACACTATAACTTACCTGATTGAATTAATACTTGGGTGACGCCAATTGACGATATTTCATTAAAAACATATAATCTTAATTTTCTAAGTATTTAATACGTTGGTGCATGCTGCGACACATGAAAAATAATTTTCAGTAACCATAGTAACTAATATAATTTAAAATAAACTTTTTCAAGTTTTTAGTAGTTAGTATAAATTGCACGAAACAAATGTGAAGGAATAAAATGCGCCATTTTTTTTAGTGACTGTAATAATATATTTTTAATTTTATTTTTATTTTGTTTACAACTTAGTTGTTGTTTCGAAAAATTTTTTTTTTTTTTTTTTTTTTTTTTTTTTTTTTTTTGTTTGTTTACATTTTACATAATATATATAAATTACATATTTCTCAAATACAAACAAGGCTTCTAAAAGAAGATCACAATGATCTTATCGTCAGAAGTCTTTTACAAAAGAGAGTACGCAAAATATTATTAAAAAAAAAAACGTTATTACAATGAGCACGTAAAAATAACATAAAAACATTAGATCGTACCATGGAAGTATAAAACAGATGGAAGTTCATCGAGCCGCAAACATCAAAGCAATTTCAAGTCGTCTCGGGAGTATGCTTGTAACCGACAAAAAAAAACAAGTTTCACTGGATAATAAAGCAACAAAATTCACTGAAATGATCTTTATTAAAACAGTAAAAAATGAATCATTCTAGGGATATGCTGAAAATTTTTAACCATTAGTAATTGCAATTATTCAACAAAAGGTTTATTAAAACTCGGTAATTAAATAGAACCACTTGATTTTAAAAGCATATGTTAGTTTAAGCTTCTTTTCTTGCTTCAAGTCATAACACGACACTTGATAAAAAAGACAACTAAAACAATTTTTAAAAAATCAAAAAAATGGTTTTTTAAATAACTTAAGTTTAAAGTTTTATTAGATGTATATCATAACTCCATTCATTTTTGTAGTACTCCATTCATTTAATATAAAGTTTATATAAAAATTGTTGTTTGCCGTTACGTAGCGCCATTTTTAGAATATTATTGGCGAACCTTCAAAACACTATATTTTTAAACTATTATAAACGTAGCTATTTGCGTCAACGTATAAAGATTAAGCGTTTAAGTACAGTCTTGATGTCGTTTTCTTATTCTTTACGAAACGAAAGGTTACAAGCATAGTCCCGAAAAATTTTAATTCGGTTGAACTTACATCTGTTTTAAACTTCCATGATCGTACTTAGATAAATAAAAATAAATCGTAAACAAGTAAAAAACAAACTTGAAAATAAAAATTATTTTTTTATCACAAAATAAATTAAGGTGGATCCATGGTAAAAAAACTAAAATCTTTAATACTCTTGATTTCAATTTTTTTTAAGTTGAAATATGAACAAAAACATATTATGAAAAAGAAAATTTCTTCAAAAAATAAAAAAAGCTATTTTAAAATGCTGAGTCAGCATAAAAATACACAAAAAGTGAGTTATGCAAAACAGCTATTACTTAAAAACTACGAATGCAATCAAGCTAAAAGTTTTACAAATTGGAGAAGACACATAGATTAAGTGCCTGAACTAGGATTTTTTTATATTTTTATGTACTTTCAAAATGGCTGCTATATTAGTGAATATTCCAAATATTTGACAAAAACTCGATATACTCTATAAACCTGTTCTTCAGAATAAAGTAGAGCAGCGATAAAATTTTCAGGTTGGAGACAAAAAGAGTTTCTATAAATTATGGCCAATGTAATTTTGAACTTCAGTATCCAACATCAAAATCCGCCGAATAAATGCTTTTGCAATCCAAACCAATTGTCTTTATATTTGAAACTTTAGATTGCTCAAAACCCAGTGGGCATTTCGACGTCGAACGAACGTCGAGCGACGTCGGATCTCGACGTCGGATCGACGTTGGGTTTACGTTGGAAATGGAAATGTTATTTGACGTCGGATAAACTGACATCGCGCGACGTCGGCATTCCGATGTAAATCCAACGTGTTTTTTGAAAACTAAAAAACGCTGCTTTTGGCAGGAATCGAACCTCGATCTATTAGACACTAAATCCTATGCGCTTACCACTACACCACAAGGACATAGTAATAGATGAGTTTATTTAGTAATTTATACTTGTAGCTATTTGGGAATTATTACTTTGATAAGAAATAATTTTGTTTAAATATTATATAAATATTAAAACGAATAGGTATATATTATAAAAAATGTATACTCAAAAATGTTAATAGTTAAAAAACTATGCTAGTGCATCATACAAAACCTCATGATGTTTTATCAACCTTTATTCAAACTTTTTTCCATTTATAAAAAAACACGCTTAGTTCACATAATTATTGAAGAGCGCAATTGCACACATATTGTTGGGTTTGGATTAAATTTTCATCAGCGATGTCTTACGACGTTGTTCCGACGTCGTTTTAAGGACGTTGGATTGACGTCGGAAGACGTCAAAAGACATCGGAGTACGTTAATATTATGACGTTGCCCGACGTCTTTTTATCGACGTTGGATCGATGTCAGTACTGCGACGTTTTTTGGACGTCTTTTATAAGATGTCGGAACAACGTCAAAATACATCGAAACGACGTCGGGGGATGTTGAGATAAAGACATCGCCCGACGTCATTTTACTGACATCGGAACAACGTCGGAATAGGTCTTTTGACATCGCTGATGAAAATCAAACGTAAATCCGACGTCGGATTGACGTCGGGTGCCCACTGGGAACTAGCATTAAAGCATACTCGCTTTCTCTCTCTTCATTTTACTTGGGTCAATTGCATCATTAAGATGTAGATAACCAATATCTTGAAGTAGAGCATTAGCCACAGGGGCAGCTGCCTTATCTGATATTCCATATCTAATTATCTCTAAAGCAAATTTGAGATAGTGGGTAGTGTTATAGTACTTTAATCTAGTCTGATTTAATGATGAAATTGAAGTTTCACACTGTAATTATAGAAAAAAATACAACAAAACTTCCAGAAATTAAAAACCATAACAATTAAAATTTTACATCTAGTTGTATTAACATTTAAGATGCTCTAATTAATTTTAGAGCATTATATTTAAAAGAATTAAGAAATTTAAGAATATATATAGTTTTTATCATACAATCAAAGTTTACAGGTCAAAATTTATTACCTGATCTGAATCCATGATTGTGTCAAACTCTTTAATATAAATTTCTTCATCAGAAGCTTTTGTTTGCTTTGTATTTCTTGAGGTAGGTGATAAAACAGAGTTGTCAATACCTCCTACTTTTTTCAGGTAACAAAACTAATTTGGAATTGCAATTAAACCATACAGAGGCGGATGAAAACTTCTTGGGGCCCGGGGCTATTTTTGTTTTTGGAGGCCTTTTTATGGAGCAGAGCCTAAAAACATGACATAAAAAAGGGAAGGTCCTCCAAAATTTTTTGGGGCCCCTAAAGCAGCGGGGCCTGGGGCTATAGTCCCCCTAGCCTCCCTTGATCCGGCAATGGAACCATATTTCTTTTAAACTACAAAGCGTTCTTTGAATAATAACATTTTTGTCTTTAATACCATCTAAATCTTTTAATTTGTAGAAAAATCTTGCTACATCACCATAAGTTGCTAGATCTGTAATAGGAAGATCAGAAGGGCTACCACCATATAAATTACACCGTCTAGTTCTTTTTACAGGAGGCATTTTTTTATTATTGTAAGAAATTAAGTTTGTTAATATAGTTAATATATATTAAAGATTTTATAACTCCTTAAAAATAACAGAAAAACGCTTTTGCAAGGTTCAATCTACAATTTGATACTCTACTTTTTGGTTTATTTACATTTTTTTAAGGCCGGATGTCATAATACACAGGGTGTCAACTCAAAACAAACTTAAAAAAATGTACAAAACTATTTTTAAAAAACTTAATTGAATAACTGGAAAATGTGTTTTTTATAATCATTGAATCAATTATGCACAAAAAATATATTTTTCAGTTTTTTTAGTATGCCTTTCAAAACAGTCCTTTCTAGTTCTTTCAGTTTATCCAGCAGAATGAACACCCCGATATATCCAATAAAAATGGCAACTTATAAGAAATTATTTAAGTTGGAATTTTAATGCTTATTTTTAAAATAAGAAAGCTTCTACTCAACTTTAAAAGTTACTTTTTTCGCTAAAATTCCTATTATTTTATAAGATAATTACTCCAGCTTGAAGTGATAAATTTCCAGAAATTGCTGGTGTCTAATGGGCAGTTGAATTATTAATAACACTAAACCTCTTTTGTTTTTCATTAGTAAAATAAACTTTTATTTTAACTTTGTCAAACAAAGTTATTAAAATAAAAAACTTTATTAAGATGCACGTGAAAAATATATATTTTTTTTTTTTTTTTTTTTTTATTTTACTTCACCTCCTCAAGGCCGAGAAGGCCACTACAGACGAGGAGGCTACTTATTTTTTGGCTATAACCCTCTCTCAACTCTATAACTCCGAAACACGAACCTTGACGAACAAGGCCGCTGCGCGGAGAAACGAGTTGAATATATTATTGGCTATAAATTCAACTTGTTCAGATTAGCAAAGAAGTCAACAAAATAAGGAATTTTGTGAAAATAGTTACTTTTGTCAAAAAGTGCTCAAATGTGTGGTTTAGACTTTTGATTTAAAAATGTTTTCAAATTCACTGAGATTAGCATTAAATGCTGATTAGGGATTCCAGAATCATACAACCTAAGTTGAAAATAAAATATACAAAAAAACATGGTCTCAGAAATTTATCATTTTTACAAAATTAAATTTTTTTAAAAATATGTTTTTGTACACAAGTTTATGTCTACACCATAAATCAAAAGAGAATTATACACAAAAAAAGAAGAAATAAAAACAAGAGTCACTTGATCTGAAACCACCTAAATTACTTTAAAATTTGATATACATAATGAAAAATAAATTTAAAATGGAAATTTTATAAAAACTAAAAAATCAGAAAAATAAATAGTAAAAGTATTCTCGAAAATTTTATTTTTCGTGAAATTTCATTTAACCACTTTTTTGAAACTCTTGTTAATACATCTGCTTTGTTTTTAGAAGACGGAACCCACTTCATTATGATGTTCGTACTGTATTCCTTTATTAAATCACGCAATAATGAAAGTCTTCGTTTGATAAGCATTTTTGATAGTCCATTTGACCGAACCCTATGACTTTCAGTCAGCACACTTTTCAACATCCATGAACCAAGTCGGTAAATATCAATAGGTTCTTGATGTCCCACTTAACAGCTAGGTTTATTTCACGCACCACAGTATCTAATTCGGCCGTATTAAAATGCATGACATCATTTATACTTCGTAGCCATGCTGCATCCTCAACTATTACGCCGTTATATTCAATTGCAACACCCATTGCAATACTACTAACATCACACCACAATATTGCTCCATTTTGAATACCATCAGCATTCCATGTCCCTTTTACAGGATCACTAGCTTCCAAACGGCGCATTATTTCGACCAACCATGGCTGTGCTTGATCTCCTATTAGATCATCTTTAGCATCTCCATGACTATAACGTTTTGTAAAACTGCAGGCAATTCTGAGCCAATTTCTAATTGGATAGTGTCCAATAAAGTGACCACATATTGAAAACAATCTCTAACGTGTTATTTTTTCATTTTCGATGTCTTCTGACTTTGAAATGATATTGCCGCGTTTCCAACAAAGCACTTTATAATCGTTTCTAAATATTTGCTAACCCAAAACTCGTGCACCATCACATTCTTCCGGCTCTTTTTTTAACAAACCATACCGTTCCAAATAATTTACGACATTTTCAACCGATGTCTTTTTCAAATCAACGATTATGTCGTCGATATAATGGTCAGTTGCTTCACCAATACCTGCATCAAGACTTAGCACTTTGCCTAAGATTGACGACATAATCTTTGAAAGAAATTACGACATATTTATACTAAGCATTTGTAAACGCTATTAAATTATAATAGCGTTTACAAATTAGCTATTAACACTAAGTGTAACTTAGTGTTAATAGCTAATTTGTAAGTGTAACTTAGTGTTAATAGCTTAAAATAACTTTTAAAATTATGCTTCACTAGTATTAGTCTCGACGCAACGTGTAACTTTTTCTTGGAAATGAAGTAGACATTACAAAAACTACTTAAATAGTTTAACATTTAAATTTTGAATGAGAAAAACTTTACGTGCCTTTCTAAAAGTGCTTAAAGTGTCACATTTGGGCCCTTAATTCGTACTGATGACGTCATTTTGAAATTTTTATTTAAAAAATCAAACTAAATAAAACATATTTTCGTCAAAAGTTAGATAAACTCTTGAGAAAACTTTATAATAAATAGTAAAATCTTGAAAAAAAAAACTTACGTGTCTTTCTGAAAGTGCTTAAAGAGTCAAATTTGATTAACTTTATTGTTCTGAGAATAAATTTAAAAATAAGTTCTTATCAAATTCAATATCGAGGACCTTTTTTATGGAAAAGTTTTATTAAAAACTTTAATAATAAACACTACTCTTTAGAAAAATTAAAAACAGTTTCTAAAAGAATCTTACTTCAATTTTTTTTTTTTTTCTTCCGTGAACACTTTAGCGAACGGACGTGTTTATTATTGGCTAATAAAAATATTACTCAATTGCTCAATTAAAAGAAATTATGGATATTCACGAAAACACAATAATGAAGTTATTTAGCGATAGGATTGATAAACTAGAAAGCAAAATATTAGTTATGCAGCAAGAAAAAAAATTTTTTAAAAATGAAGTAAGTGACCTGAAAAAAAGTGTTAAATTTGTCAGTGACAAATATTAAAGTTTACTATCGGATAAAGATGTTTCTAAAAAAACAACCATATCAATTGAACAATACAAAAATGAATTTAGGAAACGATAACGTTATTAAAGATAAGTTGGCTGAACTTGAAGATAGCAGTCGCCGAAATAATTTGAGACTTAATGGTATAGAAGAAAAGGAAATTGAAACCTGGCAAGAAACTGAAGGTAAAATAAAACAACTTTTAAAAGATAAATTGGCACTAAATAGTAATATTGAAATTGAAAGAGCTCATAGAGTTGGAAAAAAGGAGTTGGGTGATAAAAGAAAAAATAGAACTATTGTTGTAAAATTTTTAAGCTTTAAAGACAAGAACGCGATTATGGAAAGATTCGTAAAGGCTAAACTCTGGAAAAAAAATGTGTTTATAAATGAAGATTTTAGTTAACGTACTATGGAAATAAGAAGAAAGTTATTCGCGGGTGCAAAAGAGCTACGAAGAAAAGGAAAGTAGGCTAAGGTTACTTATAATAAATTATTCACACGCGATTTTAAGTAAATTTTATTTTCATTTCATAGTTATAAAATTATTTAAATTGATAATGAATCTGATCCAGAGCACCTGCTTCACTAAAATTATTTTAGTGAAGCAGGTGCTCTGCAAAACTGCTCTTATTTTTATAACAATAAATTGAAAGATTTTCTTAAAGGGGATTTTCTTAATGTTATTCATTTTAAAATAAGAAGCTTAAAAAAAATTTTGATACTTTACATAGTAATATAGAAAAAACTTCTAATATTTTTAACATAATATGAATTACAGAGACATGGTGCTGCTCTGACAATGTTAAAAATTCAAATCTCCATCTTCCAGGTTTTAATTTAATTTCTTTAGCGCGTAAAAATAAAAAGCAAGGTGGTGGTGTTATTTTTTTACGTGAATGAATGCTTGCGGTTTATTAACAGGCCAGACCTAAGTATTTCTGATGGCGATAAAGAGGTTTTAAGTATTGAAATTTCAACTAAAAATACCAAAAACATAATTTTAAGTTGTTGTTATCGCCCACCAAATGGCGTAGTTAAGAATTTTAATGCATTTTTACATAATGATATAATTAAAAAAATTATCCACGAAAGGAAATTAAACTACATAATTGGTGATTTTAATTTAAATTGCTTTGAATACCATACTAATAATAACATTAAAAAATTTTGCAATGGCATTTTTGAAATTGGAGCGATACCGTTGATAAATAAGCCTACCAGAATATCATCAACATCATCATCTATATTAGATAATATAATTACAACTGACGTTTTTAACTTATCTTTAAAAAAAGGTATTATTAAAAGTGACTTTGATCACTTTCCTATTTTTTTCTCCATAAACACAGACATCAAAAAAATTCTACACTAAAATAAACCTTTCGTTAAACGTTTTTTTACGGAAGCGAATTGCATTGCTTTTAAGGGACAATTATCTTTACTTCATTGGAAAAAAATAGATTCTAATTATCCTAATTTAGCCGATAATTCATTTTTTGAAACATTTTTCGAAATTTATGATATTAATTTTCCTCAACATACAATACTAAAAAAAAATTAAGATTTCACGTCACCATGGATTATAAAAAAAGTTCTAAAGTTAAGCAAAAGTTGTATATAAAGTATTTAATAACGAGAACATTAGAAAGTAAGACAATTTATAAGAATTTCGCTAAAAAATTTGAAATCCAAAGAAAAAATTAAAAAAAAAGATACTATATAAATTTACTCTACCTATAACTATTAAAATTGATAATAAAATATTCTATGATCCGAGAGTGGTAGCAAACAAAATGAATGAGTTCTTTACTTCAGTTGGACCAAATTTAGCAAAGGAAGTTTCTAATATAAATAAAATAATAAACAGATGTAGTTTTCCTTTAGTATCTTGTCTAAATTCTTTTGAATTGTCTTTTGATGAATTTGATAGAGCTTTTAAAATGCTAAAGCAAAATAAAGCAGTCGGTCCTGATGATATCAATGAAAACATTGTTATTTTTGCCTATGGTATCATAAAAAATATCCTTTTTAAGTTATTTAAATGTTCAATTCAACAAAGAATTTTTCCTGATGTATTAAAAATAGCTAGAGTTTCACCATTATTTAATGGTGGAGACTTACTCAATGGTAATAATTACCGTCCAATGTCTGTTCTCTCTGTTTTCTCAAAAATTATAGAGAGAATTCTTTATAATAAAATTTTAAATCATCTTTCTCAAAATAATATCCTATACAAAAATCAATATGGATTTAAAAAAAAATAACTCCACTGAACACGCTTTACTTCAAATAACACAATATATTACTGAATCATTTGAAAACTCCAAGTTTACTTTAGGCATTTTTATTGACTTGTCTAAAGCCTTCGAAACGATTGATCATAAAATTCAATATAAAAAAAATAAATATTATGGAACCTCTGGCAATGTTTTGAAGCTTTTAAAATTTATTTAAGCAATAGAAAGCAATTTGTTTACTATGACGTATCATCGAAATCAAAATTGTTAGATATAACATGTGGAGTTCCCCAAAGTTCTCTCCTAGGACCACTACTATTTCTTATATACATAAACGATCTCTATGAAGCATCTAAGTTAATGACAATTATGTTTGCTGACGACACAAACTTTTTTTTATCTCATAGCAACATAGCGACACTATTTCAAAGTATGAACATAGAATTAATTAAAATTTCTGAATGATTTAAATTAAATAAGCTTTCTCTTAATATTCAAAAAACAAAATAGTCTCTTTTTCATCCATGCTACAAAAAGTCTTCTATCGAGTGAATTTCCTGCTCTTTCTATAGATGACATGCAAATTAAAAGAGTAATGGCTACAAATTTTTTACGAGTTTTTATTGATGAAAATCTGACATGGAAAAAACACATTGAAAACTTATCATCTAAAATTTCCAAAAGTATAGGAATACTATTCAAAATAAGAAGCATGCTAAATAGACATACTTTAGTTCAGTTGTACAACTCTTTTATTCATTGTCATCTAAAATATGCTAATGCGGCTTGGGGTAGTGTTAGCAAAACTAAATTAGAACCACTTTATCGCCAACAGAAACATGTTGCACGACTTATTAATTTTAAAAATCGTTTTTTTCATGCTAAGCTTCTTTTAAACTAAAAAATGTTTTATGTTTAAAAGTAAAACACGCACATCTCCAATTTCTTTTCACAATTTATGTTCATTAAAAGTTAAAAATAAATACAATTTGCGTAATGAAAATTTTATTCTTCAACCAGTTTTCAAAACTAATTTTGGTAAGTTTTGCATTTCATATAGAGGAGCATTTTTATGGAACAAAGTCGTATTAAAACTTTTTGATTTTTCTCAAGAATGGAGCTTTCTCTTATTTAAAAGAAAGTTGAAAAAAATTATTTTCTCAAATGAAAACATTCTTATATATTTTTAAGTTTGTTTTGTTTTATATTAATACTCTTAAGAAATCTTTTTATCGCAATTTATATATATGAAATCTTTTTTCTTAACTTATATATATATATATATATATATATATATATATATATATATATATATATATATATATATATATATATATATATATATATATATATATATATATATATATATATATATATATATATATATATATATATATATATATATATATATATATATATATATATATATATATATATATATATATATATATATATATATATATATATATATATATATATATATATATATATATATATATATATATATATATAAGTATATATATTTGTATGTTTTTATAGAATTAAATGTGTAAAAAATTTATATTTTTATTTAAGTGTGAATATTTATATATGAATTATGAGAGGATTATTTATTATTTAAATCTGTTTAGGCGGTTCTCGATGACAAGATCTTATGATCTTCTGCGAGTGTCCGCGTTCTTCTTATTTTAACGCTAACAAAGTTTGTAACTTTTACTATAAGTATTTTATGAATCTTATTCATTCTTATATTGTAAAACTTATTTTAAATAAATAAAAAGAACAAAAAAAAAAAATTAGATTTTTATTCCATAGACTTTAAACTCTTTTTTAACACTAAATATATTTTGTTATATGTATCAAATATATTTGTATTAGTATACAAAACTTTCTTTATTTTTAATTTTTCAATTTAAATGTCATTTTATTATTAGACAAAAGTTATGTATTCTTTAACGTTTTTTTGTATATTTTATTTATATTTGTTTATAAACAAGGGCAATTTGTAAACGGGGCTCGGAGATAAGACAGTCATTGTCTTCTTCTTGCTCCGGCCATTTTTTATAAATGTAATATGTCTTTATTGTAAATATATGAAACGGCAAAAAAAATATATATATATATAAAATAAAAATAAATAAATAAACAAACATTAGCAAAAATTATTGAAACATTTTTGTAAAATACACTCAAATTAGTCAGACTTAGAAGAAACAAAGGGTAGTAGGGGGCATAATTTATTTTGGGTCAACTCAAAAAAATTCCTGTTAATTTTCCTAATTATAACTCATCTTTTTTTTCCAAATAAATTTTTAGAATTAGAATTTTCTCAAAATAGTGTTAAATAGTTTTTTAAATTGAACTTTAGAAATCTATATTATTTTGATAAATTATATTTGGTTTAATATTTTAAGTTATATTAATCTACTTACGTCTATAAAGATCTTACAGACGTTTATGTGGTATAATAAAAAAAAATTTCGAGTACAAGTTATATATATACTAAGATAAACCAAAAAATTAGTTCAATAATATTTTTCATAATAAAAGTCAACCTGGTACGCACTTAACATACTGCCTGACTAGTAGTTGGACTCTTCGACCTATTTCACTAACTGTTAAAACGACTGGAAAGAAAATGATGTCTTTTAACGTTGCACAGTGGGAAATTGCAAAGTCAAATATTAAAGAGTGCTGGACCGACACGGATGTGGAGGTTCCCCTCCCCCCCCCCTCCCCTACATATATTTATTTTTCTTCAATTTTTAAGTAATTTTTATTATTATTGTTTATACAGGAAATCATGACAAAATTGATGTAAGTACTGTATATTTCACTACAATCCCATTTAAACACGAAAATGAACTTTATAAATTATTGCAAAGCCACTTTTCGTACTTTAACTACAGTAAACTCATTGATTATCTCATCATACTTCAAATTAGTACTTATTTCATGTTCAATGCTCAATAACTTAATAAAATTTTTAATTTCTTTATTTTCAACTTTTTGGGGCCCTTAAACATTGGGGGCCCTAGGTTTTACCTTATAGTACGTTCCGGCACTGATGGTAGGATCAGTGGTAGTAGTTTCTTGAAGTTTGGTTTTTAATGTATTTTTATTAAATTTAGATTTTGGGTTTCGGTATTTTTATATATTGATTTATACATTGATTTTTATATATATATAAATCAATGACTAATTGACAGTATATGCAAGATTAGAAAGGTTATAATATAAACTGTTTAAAAGTTTACTAAAAAGGTTGGTACTACAATTTTTATGCATTTAAAGTAAAAAATTTATCACAAAAGTATAAATTTTCAACTTTGATTTAGAATTAAAAAATTATTTCAATTTATACCTTTTTCATATTTTGATGTTTTTTCGTTTATAGCGTCTCCTAACTACCCTGAGAAGTGTGGCTGCAATGATCCGCAATTTTGAGCGCTAAATTATTTTTTTGAAGTAATAACAATTTTCAAATGTGATAAAATGTTTATTTTTACTTTGTAAGCATTTTATTGTGAACTAAGGTGACTGATGAAGGTGATTTAAGACAAATGGTAGAAGGTTTCGAAAAATCTTTTCGAAAATTTAGATTGTTAGTTTAAATAGTATACTGATACTCGATTCAAAGTAAAATACTGATAATCGTCAAAGTAAAATAATGAAGTCAAAGAAGACTAAATAATTTTATTAAGAAAAAGATTAAAGCTAACTCAATAAAACAAAGTTTGTTGCAATATGATCAAAATTTTTTGAATTTTTTATTTTCTTATAAAATTGTATAAAATTGCCTTAAAAGAAATAATTTTTATTTTTTTACATTTTTGAAATAAGTTCACAAAAAAAAATAATATTTTGATATTGTTTGTTTTGTGGCTACCAGAAACCGCTAGAAATTTTCAGAAAAATTCTAAAATAGCTTTAAAATGAGAGCAATCGTTCAAGCAAAATAGTTATGAAGCGATTTTAAATAAATATTCCTTATTCCAGGGTTTCATGATGAGCTAAACTCAATAAAAATGTATAAGGCTCAATTCAAAAGAAAATACAATAAAAGTGACGTCGACGGTAAACTTTACCGTCGTTATTTAGAATCGCAATTGATTATGAAGCATGAGTAATTGATTATAAAGATAAATATTGGCATATAAAAATAAAATGTTTGAAAGTTGGAGATAAAATAAAATTGCATAGAAAATCTTTTTTAAATTTAAAATTAATCTAATTTATTCAAATTGAAGTTTGTGCTGAATTTTATTAGATTTACAGTTTAGATTTATGAAGTTTTCCAATCTTTTGACCTTAAAATAAAAACTATAATGTTTTAATAAAAAAGCGTTTTATAACTATTTTTCTTACACCATTGCCCTCATTTTAAAATTATTTTAGAAATTTAAAAAAAAATTTCAGCGCTTACTGATAGGTGGTCCGCTTATTGTTTGTATATGGATTCATGTGAGCAAACAATTGAAATAACAAAACTCTTTTTTTCTTAAACAAAAGATTTTAGAGGTGACAGTAAAGTTATATATAACAAGTTTATTACGTTCTCTTTAAGGGTTATTATAAAAAAATTATTTAACTTTCTTTTATCAGATTCCGAAAATACTAAAATGGGTGACTATGAATCCTTTATATAGCAGTCGTAGCGCAGTGGTTAGCACGCTTTCTTCATCTGTTGCTTAACATGTAAGTTTTATAACATCGATAAAGAAGGAGGCGTGATATGGGCCCGACGTTATGTATATCTTTACTGATATGGGCCCGACGTCATTTTTTTGATATCGGCCCAACGTTGTTTTACTAATATCGGCCCGACGACATTGGGCCTACATCATTCTGATGAGCAAAAACAACGTCGGCCCAACGAAGTTAAACTACCCTGACCGCTGTAAAAGCCAATGTTGTGCCGACTGCTCTTTTACGGTGCTCTTTAATGCGACAGTAAAAAAGGTATTTCAAATGAATAAATTAAATTTCAAATGAATAAATTAAATTTCAAATGAATAAATTAAATTTCAAACGAATAAATTAAATTTAAAAAAATCCAATACAAACGTTCCTAGATATATAAAAGCTATAAGCCTCTTTTTGAAAATGTTTGTAAAAATTTCTTAAAAAATTATTACTCTAATCTTAGTACTAAATATAAAAATAACTAAAAACAATTATGAAGAATATATAAAAATGACTCAACATATTTTAAATAAAACTAATTATGATAATAATTATGAAGAATATATACGAAAAAAAAATAGAAAAACAAAAAACCTGCTTAAGTATACTAAAAAAAGGTAATAAAATAAACAACGTGAAACAAAATGAAATAATAAATACTTTACTAATATCAAAGATAATTTTGATATTAGGATCCCTTCTTTTAATATTTCCATAATTCAATTTTTTCAAATCAGCCAGTATTTCATTTTTTTAACATGAATTATTTCTAGATTTATCAAAAAAAGTTGAAAAAGTCTTTAAATCTCAAAAAAGAAAGAAAACTGTGTAAACGAAACTGAAGAAACAATTATAGATTGCTACGAAAACTTAAACGGTATTATTTTTAAAGTTTTCAATTTTGGAGTTATTCACAAACGCTCAAATGATTAAAATAATAAAGCTTTGGATCTAATGAGCTTGGTGTTTGCTGACGATACCAATTTGAATTTAGCAGACAAAGACATAATCAAACTTTTTATGAGTTTGAATAAAGATCTTGTATAAATTTCTACCTGGTTCAGTTGCATTAAAATAAACTTATTGATTCCTTAACAAAAAAAAATGTATTTTGCTTAAAGAGTTATCTAACTTTTATCGGTAAAGTAGAATTTAAAAAAGATTCCTTTATAAAGTTCGTCATTATTTATTTTGATGAAAATCTGTCATGGAAAACTCATGTTAATTATATATCAACAAAAGTTACAAAAAATATATGAATTCTTAACAAGGCTTAAAACTATTAGATAAAAATAATTTAAAATAACCGAGGAAAGACCGGAGCTAATTACCTCTGTTTTAACTCTTAGAACTCTGTAGTCACAACGACAAAATATTTTTTGTAAATAATAAATCACGGTTTTTAAAAGTATGAATTTAAGTAACACTTTAAACTTGCATTTATTAAAAAAAAAATTTCATAGGGAATTTTGGGTACCACTAAAAAAAAAAAATTTTGTTAACTTTCTTCACCCCAGAGTATGTTGGCGCAAACTATAAAATTGATTATTAATGTCTCATTAAGTACAAAATTTATAGAAATTTTTTTACTATTTATTTTGGCAACAGTTCTATGACAAAAAATAAATATTACATATGTTGGTACCAAAAAACAAGTTAAAACATTAACAGTTTTTATCTGTTAAAAAAAAAATTAGAGAAGTATATGAAAGAAGCGAAGTAAGATCTTATCGTCAGAACCTTATACTACACTAGTGTAGATAAAATATTAGATTATAAAATAACTATAAATATAACTGCAGTATAATAAAATAATATAAAAAATAATATATACATACACATATAACTTTTTAGTGAAGTTAGTAAAGTTTAATAAATGTTTTCATAATATAAATATTGCTGTTAAATTTTGATAATATGATATAGTAAAAGATTTTTCAGCTTAGCTTTAAAAAGATGCAAAAAAGTAGATTAAAATCAAAATTAGGTAAAACATCTTTATTCAAAAAACGGGGTGCACGGTAACCAATGCAAAATGGGTAAAACTTGTTCGACAAAAAGGCTCATATGGAAGGTTGGTATTTCTTTGAGAATATTTCATGGCAGGTTTCAAGGTAATTAAATCATTAAAAACGGCAGGAAAAAGATTATTTTTGCATGTTTATACAAAACTTAAAATATTAAAAAAATTAAGTTTGAAGTATTAAGAACTTTCATTTCAGAATTCGACAAATGCAGGAGAATTTAAGAAAACAGTTAAATTGACAGAAATAACTATTAAATGTAAAAATGTAAAATGTAAAAAGTTACTCGAAAACTTGATTAGTTTGAATTTGAAAAATAAAAAGTCATAAGTTTAAGCGTTCATGATTTGGTTTTTTACCTGGTTTCTGCTGTTGTAATTAATAAGCGCGAAAGGGCTAAAAACAAGAGATTATGTGTTCTAAAAGGTTAAAGGTCCTATCCTAAAAAAACACGTGGATAAGATGGACCATAGTCTCTTTTACACATTTCCACCAAAAAATGTTTTATAATGTCTTTTTTCATTTTTGTCATATGTCTAATTTTAAAAATTCGCGTTAATACTTAAATCGCAATAGCTTATCAAAGTTTCAGTTAAATAAATAATATTAAAAACATATTTAGTTTCTTCTAATAAGTAAATAAGCGTTTCAAAGTTGTGACTAAGCTTATTATATTTACGGGAAGGATTTCAATTTGTTCGCCGTTATTGGAATTAAAAAGAGATCCTTTTCACTAGAATAATAGTAAAAGCAATCATTATTTAAATCATGAATATAATTCTCATGATTAAATTATTATTTCATTTGCGTCTTTTCTATATTTATATCTATTAAAGTTTTCATTTTATCAAAATAAAAAGCTTGGTGTTTAAAATCGCTAACTTGAGTCGTTCCTGTGGGAGTTATAGGATCTCTTTCTATTTCCGCGATTGTTATTTTATTTATGCATACCTTTAACAAAAATTTTTATCAAATTTGATTACTTACCCACTTTATGATGCCTTTTAATTTCTTCCCACATTGTTTTACGATTTCCCAGGGTTTCTTTCGTTTAACGTTTATTGATAAAAAGTACAGTGCTTTTAAGTTTATTTCAAGTTAAAATTTTGTATTTATCATTACAGTTTAGGAGTTTGAGGACTATAGCTGTGGTAGATTGTCTTAATTTCTTCCTTTTCAATGGACTCGCTCAATCACTATATCATCGCCAATTCCAAGTTGGTTTTTAAAGATATTTTTAACTGCTATTGCACAGTCATCCCACGTTTATCACATTCCATTGAATATAATTGTATAAACTATTGTACTTAATACGTTCTAGTATTTTTGAAAATGTGTAGAGGAAAGAGATAGGACGATTATTAATGATGTTTGTTTGATCACCTTCTTTCAAAATTAGAACAACTTTAGCAATTTTTAGTTGTTCAGGAAAAATTCCTTGGTGTATAAATGCTCCATAGACTTTAAATAGGATATCTTTAAAGTATTTATAATATATATTTGACTATATTAACGTTTATGTCATCAGCTTCGGTTAATTTGTGTTTTTAAGAGCTTTCAAACTCTTGCAAAGATAGATCAGAAGATAGTTCAGAAGATAGTTCAGAAGATAGTTCAGAAGATAGTTCAGAAGATAGTTCAGAAGATAGTTCAGAAGATAGTTCAGAAGATAGTTCAGAAGATAGTTCAGAAGATAGTTCAGAAGATAGTTCAGAAGATTGTTTAGAAGATAGTTCAGAAGATTGTTCAGAAGATAGTACAATTATCCATTTGTAATTAAAAATCTCTAAATGTTGCATTTGTATATGAAATTTGTTTTTGCTAGTTTTGGACCGATTTCAACAAACAGTTTATTAAATTCATGAGCTAAATATGGTTCGCATTTATGTTTGTTATCAACTATATTCGTTTGGGGGAGGGAACCTGAGCATCTTTTTTGTCTACCACTAATTTCATTCATTATTTGGATAGTGGCATGTGCTTTTTGAGTTATTTTTAATTTTATCAAATAGGTCAAAAAACATCTTTCAAAATAACTTTCAACCAACTAGATTGACTTGGAAAGTACCGGTAAAAGATTGACTTGGAAAGTACCGGTAAAAGTCTTTAAATCAATCAGAAACATGAAGTCAAAAATCACTACACCAAAAAATTTAAAAGTATTTGCAGTTAAGTGCAAAACTTAAATATTTTAATCATAGTATATTGGTGTTAGCAAAAAAACACTACATAAATCTTTTTTTAATATAAACTCATTTTTTTCAATTTTGTTGTAAAGGCAGGTTTGGCGCTTAACCATCCATATTATCCGCTGAGATCAGTATGCATTTTTAATGCAAGAGTTTTCTCTACACTCTTATTAATGGGAAAGGTTTTATCCAAAGTTTCATCAACTTTTTCTATCTCTAAAACATTAGATATATTGTTTTTTAAAATAGAGGCTTTTTTTTTTCTCCAGCAGCATTTGCACTTTTTGCAGAAGCTAAAAATAGAGTTTCATGATAATCAGTGGCTAGTTCTTTTATTTTTTCTCTTTTGCTTCGCTCTTCAAGAACACTCAATTTTTTATGGGGCCTTCCAGAACCAGAAGTTTTCTTTGCGAGTTACTTCAGTATTTTTTATTTCATTAGGTAAATCTTTCCATAATTTTAATTTATCAACTCGTAATTCACGTATATTTAGGATAAATTTCATTGCTATCGTTTTTAAGATCCATTAATATAATAAAACTAATATATCAGAAACATTTTAAATTACATCACATATTTTTTTAAACGTTTTAAATTTTATTTTGTTATGACTTTTAACAATTTTCACATTGATACATCCTTTAATAACACTATATTACCTGGTGGGAAATGAGCTAGCGACTAACAAGCGACTAGCTGGCTTTTTTGCGATTTTCAAGCGATTTTTTTTTCTTAATTTATTCTTTACTAATGTCTCTATCATCTTTAAAAATTCGATTTTAAGTGTTGAGTCTATTATAATTATTAGAATAATTGAATTTTAAACATTGCGATTTTGTAGCAATGTGTCGCTAGCTATATATCGTAGCTTTTTAGCTAGTTACAAAATATCTACAAATCTATAACTGGTTGATAGCTACATACCAAAATTTTTTTGATAGCGATTTCATAACGATATGACGGTAGCTACAATAGCCTGTGAGTCTTTAGCTTATTAAGCTAGCTGTCCTCGTAGCCAAATTGCTGTCTTTATCTTTACAAATATCGATAGCTTTTCGCTAACTTAAAAAAGCTAGCGATCCTCGTGGCCAAATCGCTGTCTTTATCGTAACGATTATAGCTAGCTATTCGCTAGCCAATTTCCCAACGGGTACTTCGTTAATTGTGTTTTACAGGAAATTCTAAAGTTGTTCAATTAAGCTTTTTGAAACATGTTGTACTTATCGAATAATTAATGGTTCTTTAAAATTGTTAATAAATATTTTAATAAACTTCTAAATAATATATAATGACAAAAGCACGTTTTTTAAAACTATATTTAATATTTATGATTAAAAAACTATATTAGAAAAAATTCTACAAGCAAAATACTTAAAATTAAGTTTCACGCCAATTTCATTTGTTTGATATAATAAACTTCTTAGCAAAATGTCAGGAAACAAGGTTTTTATGAGATCATCAATATTTGTTTTTCTTTAATAACTTCCAATATCGCAGGAGACCGCAGTAATCCTTTTATATTCCTAAAGTAGCAATGTTAATTAATTGGGAAATATATATATATATATTTATGGAACTCGGTGGAATATTTTTTTAGCTGATATATAAACAAACAAAAGATGCAATTATTTTCGTCGTTTTCTTAAAAGTCTTTAAATTTAAAAGTTTTCTTAAAAATTTCTTTAAAAAAAAATACAATTATTTTCTTTTTTTTCTTTAAAGTCTTTAAATTTAAAAGAAAAAAACGAAAAACTTTTATTTTCTTTTTATTAAATTTGAAATATCTATATATTTTTGAAAAACTTTGGCATATAAAATTCGCCGAATGGTCACACACGAGCAGTGAACACCCGAGGGAAGAAATGAAGTACATTAGAATAAAGAAGAATTATTTATCGAACGAAGCATATTTTGACAGTTGTCAAGACAAAAATAAAGATTAATAGAGGAAAATTTCAAAACAAGTAAGACAGAAAACACATCCAAGCAGTACTCACAATAACAATAACAAAAAATTGTATCATATAAAAAAGTAGTACGTACGAAGATATACAACAAATATAACCAAATTAAAAATTTTTTTAAAGCAAAAAATTAATAAACAAAAAACTTAAAAATAAAAAAAAAAAAAAAAAATTTTAAAAAACAAACAAAAAATATGGATAGCAATGTAAGGCCTTAGAATGGAAAAAGAACATTAATGCTAATGTGTAAACATAATTATGTAGTGATAAAGTAATAAACATCTCCTCAGAGTCGCGTCTATATTTATATATTTCAAATATCTATATATTTCAAATATAATAATATCTATATATTTCAAATATAATAAAAAGAAAAAAAAGTTTTTCGTTTTTTTCAATCAAAAAATTATTTTAAAAATAAATATACACTTTTATTTAAATTTCAAATTCTCTAATTTAGTTGAATAAAAACCTCATATTTTTCAGGTTTCTCTAAAAAAATTTCAAATTTTTTCACTTCTTTTAGAAAATACAAAATAAAAGTTTTATAAAAAAATTATTTTTACTTTTGAAATTAAAAATCATTGTCATTTAATATTATCTAACAAAGGGCACTTAATTTATAAAAAAGTGGTGAGGAGCTTATTGCCATTTTGTTGTTGTTTTAAGTCACTGTGCGACGGGAAGAAGCGGGCATATATATATATTTTTTTCTGTCTCACTTCACCCCAATGTAAACATTTTTTTAAGGTACATTTCAAAATTTAGGCTTTTAGCGCACGCGAGGAAACAAATCAATTTTTGATATATAGAGGGGATTAAATATAATTTTTTACATTAAATAACAGTATTTAGGCACCATTCCTAATTAGAAATTTCAGGCTGTTCCACTTCTCTCCACTCTCCCCTATTATATGAATTGATTTGTTTGTCAGCTAAAGCAGAATGAACTTTGTCAATTTTTCGATTAATTTATTGACGATTGAGAAGTCTCTTGACAAACGAACGCGTAAAAAATTTAGTTTTCATATATACCAATAGTGTTTTGATTGGATACAAACAGTTTTGATACCTATAGTGTTTTGATAAATACAAACGACAAAAACGGTTACATTTTAGAGGAAGTAGTAGTTCTCAGCGAGTTTGAATGTGAAAAAATTTTAAATAAGCAAATTTAATACAAAAATAAATTTAATTGTTAAGTTTTTGTGACATTGCTATTCGTTTAAAAATTATGAAAATAATATGAAATTTTTATAAATAAATTAATTACAAAAAAATCGAGTAAAAAATTGCTTTTTAATTTAAGGTCACCTGCGTTTGATTAAAAAAACATTTTTTTCTATGTTTAACAATATTTAATTAATTTTATTTAGCATTTTTCTGATAAATTTGTATGCGCATCATATGCATATTATGCGCATAATTATGCGCATAACTTTGAATAGAATGCGCATATATTTGCAGATATGCGCATAAGTTCCGAACCCAAGTTTAATTAAAGACTTTTATAAATTATTGATATACACTTTCTCAAAACTTTGTGTTAATGTTCTTCAGTGCACAGTGAGCCAGAATTCACCTTTTTATATATACTTTATTTCACCTCTCCAAAGCCATGAAAGACACTGTAGTCGATGAATTTACTTTAGTTGTGGTTTTCAACCCTTTTTCAACTTCCTAACCACAACCCTTTTTCAACCCTTTTTCAACTTCCTAACTCCCAAACACAAACCTTGACGAACTTGTTCGTCAAGATTCATGTTTCGGAGTTTTGCTAGACAAAACTAACTACTCGTTATATAATTAAATGATTTGATGATTATTTTTGCATTGATTACTAATTTGAGGATTGAGGTTAATATGATGATTTTAGGTAGCTAAGGATACCAAAACTGCATAGCAACCACATATTTTATTGACCTATATAAACTGGAAAAAAGTAATCACTTTATCAAATTTCTTCCATACTACCACATTGAGTAATTTTTATACTACAAGTGTAGTGGTACTATATATTTTTTATTTGGCTGATAGTAAAAAAAAATTTCTAAATATTTTTAAGAGAAAAACTAATCAGTTGCTATAAAAAAAAGTCCCAGTACAAAGATTGTTGCCATAATCTTCAAAATGGATTGGTCCAAAAAAAAACTATATTCAGGACGGGTAACATTTATGCATGACGAGAAAAATTAACCTTCGTTCAGGGTGGGGATAGATAAATTATATTGCTAGTAAATCAAAACTATGTTTTATTAAACTATAACGTAACACCTAATACAATTGATCCAGTTTATATAGGTCAATAATGAAAACAACACTATATACAGTGTTGTTACAATAAAGTTGTTAAATTCATTAATAAACAAGTTTAACAACTTCTTTGTTAAAATATTATCTAAACTTGAGCTTCAATATCTTTGTGTAAATAATTTTTTTGAAAAATATTTAGGTCATGACAAAAACGAGTTAATTAATAAAAAACTAATCAGCTTAGAGGTTGATAAGACTTTTCAAAGTTCCTTAAAAGAAACGCAACCGAAGTCGACAATGTCAATACCAACATGACAATGAGCTTAAAATTACTTTATTTATAGTACTTAAAAAGGTTATTTTTCCTGAGAAACTGAAAATTCCAAAAGTACAACCTATATTGAAATCAGGAGATACAAGTGAAATAGGTTTTTTTCAGATCAATAACAGTTCATTCAACATTCTCTGAAATAGAGAGTTTAATAGGTGATATACTTATTTTAAAGAAAATAATTTTATTTATTCTAAGCCGCTAGGTTTTCAAAAAATACTTGTCTTTTTTCTATTTTGTTGAAGAAATAGAAAAATCTCCCTCAAAAATGTAGAAATTGTATTAGGTGTTACGTATACAGTTTTCATATACATTCTTATACAATAAAATAAAAAACTGGTACAAGAAAAAAGCAAGAAATTAAGTCATAATTAAGACATTAAGACATAATTAAGTCTTATCACCATACTTAGTCTTATCACCAAGCACTATTTTTATTAAGTTGTATTTTACAAATATTTTGTTTTTAGACGTGAATATATATATTCTAAATGATATTTCGTATTGTTTAATATAAGTTTTGAAAATATTTCGTTAAAGAAATAAAAAACTTTTACAAAAAATGGAGACGTTATATATTATTATATTAATAGGTGTGTTTTTTTTAGCTTGTTTTGCTCACTAAAAATACAGTTTTCATATACCTACATATACAATAAAATAAATAGCTGGAGCAAGAAGAAGACATAATATTTTATTAGCTAGTACCATTTTTATAAAATCATTTTTTTTAAATATTTTCTTGTAAAGACGTAAATCCAACTAGAAAATAATAGATCGCATGTTTTTATATAACAGGATCTTGTGGAATTCCACAGTATTTACCTTTTACTTAGCATATGAATTGTTTTCTGTTTGTTAAGTAGTTTTTGAACCAAAAGCATAGCATATAAATTGTTTTCTGTTTGTTAAGTAGTTTTTAAACCAAAGTAAATTTTTGTTTCTACTGCCATAACTTTCAAATTAAGTTAGCAGTATTCATGGTTTACTTTATCAAAGGCTTTAGATCAATGAAAACTCCTAGTGTATAATCATTGTTATTTAGAGCTTCAGACATCTTGTTGACTTGCTCGTCTACGGCGTGTTTAGTTAAATGCATTTTTTAAAACCATATTGTTTTTTATACAGCATGTTGTACTTTGTTAGATAGTCGTAGAGTTTGAAGAGACTTGGTTTTAATGACAAACTTTTTTTACCAAAACGCTGTTTCGTATAACTTGCAGAACCGTTTAAGAAGTAAATCGTATACATAACTAATCTCTTGCGACTCTTAAATAAGATCCCAAAAATAATAAAAAACCCTTAATTTTTTAAAAATGTTTTATAAATTTTGTAAGAATTTTTTATTCATCAGTTGCCTGTAAATATTTTTTTTAGATGCATATCCACTAAGTATTATGGAATTGGAAACTGAGAATAAAGATAAATGATCAGAAAGGTCACTCTTGATTATACCACTATGAAGCTGGTCATCACAAAGTTATTTGTAATTAAGTTATGTACGGCCGTGGCGCAGTGATTAGAGCGCTTGTTTTATAAGCAGGAGATCCAGCTTTAAAAAGAGCCTTGGACATATTTATCGTCACGGTAAGAAAGGATGCGTGAACTTTATGGTTAAATGCAATCCCGTGGTGTTCTGTGACAAGACTGTTTGGTCTTTTTGGGGAACCTAAATAGTAATAATAAAAAAAAATGTTATCAAAAAAAGTGGAGGATGTTTAACATTTTTGCTTAATGAATGATTTATTATATTAGTGTTTAAGTCGAAACAATGTAAACATGCTTCCGCGTTTAATTCTCTTTGGTTAAAATTTTTTTAAATGATCTTTAAACTTTTTAAAAATAACAGATTGTTTTATATATATATTCTTAATAATTATGCTTTTTTTTTTGTTTTGTATAACAAAATTCACTGCATAACGACTCACAATATATTTCATTCAGGCAAATATCATTACTCTCGAGTCCTTAATGCAAGGGATGGGGGGAGGGGGTGGAAACGCTAATTAATTTTCCATAACTATCACATTTAGTAATTTTTATATATCAAGTGTAGTGGTACTATATATTTTTTATTTGGCTGATAGTAACGCCTGAAATGCCTAGCAACTGTTAATTTTGCATTGTTTCAAGTGACTTGATCAAAGTAATAATAAAGACAAATATTAATAAGGCAGTCTGATTGAAAATTATTTTATGCATTTAAAAGGTTAAACAAACACAAATTTTAAGTGTTTTTTATAATGATTATGTTAAATATATTATTTTATTTTAAACCTAATGTAACTTATAAGTTAAAAAGGAAAATAAGAAAGTTATTTCTCGTGATTTTCACTGGAGATATTTTTCTTCCAGAATTTGTTTAAAAACTCCTTTTTATTCTTTTCGCATTCCAGCACTCTATTGCATATTTCAAAGTTTGTTCAACTTCGGAGGGAATTTCACTTTTAGAAAGTGCTATTTTTATCTTCTTTTTTATTTGAATTAAATTTTGAAAATTTAGCATCCGAAAACGGGTTATCGCCAACAGGTTAACACTCGTCAGTTCACAACTGAAACAACGGGTGTTTGAGTTGTGAAACGATAATGTCTGAAGTTGTTTTATTATTACGAAGACTGAAAAAACGAGTTTAATTATTTTGTTGAATGCCTTTTGAAATTTCCTGCATTTTAAATAGTAAATTTGTTTACTTCTTTCTGTATTTTGAAACATTTAAAAGCGATTTTAGTGCACTTCTTCATATTACATCTAGCCTTTTTATCAAAGCAGAATTATTTTAACATAGCTCCATACCATAAGTTAAGGTAGGGACTGCCAATAAGTTATATATATAGGAAAATGAACTTGGGTGGGAAAACCGGATTCCAGATTAAATAAGAGTTTGAACAACAGCTAAAAGTTTGAAATTTTTTTATCAACATTTGTATTATTGAGTAAGTTTAGTTTCCCATGTGAGTCCCAGATGTTTAAATTTTGATAATCCCAGATGTTTAAATTTTGATATTATTTAAATTAAAGTAAACTCAACATAAAAATTAAACATAACAAGATGGAGCATGATGAATAAAATTGCTAAGAAAAAAAAATCATAGTTTTTTTTTCTGATTGGTCAAAAAAAACGAGTGTTTTGTTTAAAAAAGAGGAGAGTCATTTAGTTAATACACATAAACGAGTCAGATCACTTTGTAGTTGATATATAAGTTTTTTAAATTAAAGTATGTTAGAAAAATTCCAAGTATTTGTTACCAAATTCAGTATCAAATTTTTCAACTTTGTTTTCAAAGAATTTTGATTATCTGGATTACTAATTGAGTTATTTTTCTTTACTAGTTTTTTGTAAAAATAAGGACCCCGATATAAAATTAAGAATTAGAAAAGTTTCTTTTTTTTACAATTGTAATATAGTAACCTTTTTAATTGTGAAACTAGATTCGTAAAAATTAGATCTGTGTGTAGTCGGCAGTCAGCAAAAATTTGCCAACAAGATTAAAAAAAACAAAAAACAGATACGTCACCCTTCCCTCTTTCTTCCAGATTTCTTAGGGAGGGCGCTGCATATGGCCCACTGTTCCCTGTGCTCTTCAAGTGTTAAACAAAATCCAGAAAAAAAAGATACTAAATTTTCTTAATATTTTTCAGAGAAAAATTAATCAGTTGCTATATAAAAAAGTCCCTGTACAAAGATTGTTGCCACAATCATCAAAATGGATTGGTCCAAAAAAACTATATTCAGGACGGTTAACATTTATGCATGACGAGAAAAATTAACCTTCGTTCAGGGTGATAATAGATAAATTATATTGCTAGTAAATCAAAACTATGATTTATTAAAACTATAACAATCAATTTCAAATTGATTGATAATGAAACCAACACTATATACAGTGTTACAGTGAGCTTAAAATTATTTTATTTATAGTACTTAAGCAATATCTTAAAGAAGTTATTTTTCCTGAGAAACTGAAAATTCCGAAAGTACAACCTATGTTGAAATCAGGATATACAAGTGAAATAGGTTTTTTCAGATCAATAACAGTTCATTCAACATTTTCTGAAATAGAGAGTTTAATAGGTGATATACTTATTTTAAAGAAAATAATTTTATTTAATCTAAGCCGCTAGGTTTTCAAAAAAGTACTTGTCTTTTTTTTATTTTGCTGAAGAAATAGAAAAATCTCCCTCGAAAAAGTAGAAATCGTATTAGGTGTTACGTATACAGTTTCGTATCATTTCGTACATTATCGTATAAGGTTTTCATATACATTCTTATACAATAAAATAAAAAGCTGGTACAAGAAAAAAAGCAAGAAAAAGAGATAATTAAGTCTTATCACCATACTTAGTCTTATCTTAGTCTTATCACCAAGCACCGTTTTTATTAAATTGAAATTTACAAATATTTTGTTTTAAGACGTAAATATATAAACTAAATGGTATTTCGTATAATTTAATATAAGTTTTGAAAATATTTTGTTAAAGAAATAAAAAACTTTTACAAAAAATGGAGACGTTATATATTAGGTGTGTTTTTTTCAGTTTGTTTTGCTCACTATAATTACAGTTTTGAACTCACTATACATACATATTTAATAAAATAAATAGCGGGAGCAAGAAGAAGACATAATTTTATTACCTAGTACCATTTTTATAAAATCATTTTTTACAAATATTTTTTTGTTAAGACGTAAATCCAACTAGAAAATAATATATCGCATGTTTTTATATAACAGGATCTTGTGGAATCCCACAGTATTTACCTTTTACTTAGCATACTTAGCATTGTTTTCTGTTTGTTAAGTAGTTTTTGAACCAAAGTAAATTTTTGTTTCTACTGCCATAACTTTCAAATTAAGTTAGCAGTATTCATGGTTTACTTTATCAAAGGCTTTAGATCAATGAAAACTCCTAATGTATAATCATTGTTATTTAGAGCTTCAGACATCTTGTTGACTTGCTCGTCTACGGCGTGTTTAGTTAAATGCATTTTTTAAAACCAAATTGTTTTTTATACAGCATGTTGTTCTTTGTTAGATAGTCGTAGAGTTTGAAGAGACTTGGTTTTAATGACAAACTTTTTTTACCAAAACGCTGTTTCGTATAACTTGCAGAACCGTTTAAGAAGTAAATCGTATACATAACTAATCTCTTGCGACTCTTAAATAAGATCCCAAAAAAAATAAAAAACCCTCATTTTTTTTAAAATGTTTTATAAATTTTGTAAGAATTTTTTATTCCTCAGTTGCCTGTAAATATTCTTTTTAGATGCATATCCACTAAGTATTATGGAATTGGAAACTGAGAAAGAAGATAAATGATCAGAAAGGTCACTCTTGATTATACAACTATGAAGCTGGTCATCACAAAGTTATTCATTATTAAGTTATGTACGGCCGTGGCGCAGTAATTAGAGCGCTTGTTTTATAAGCAAGAGATCCAGGTTCAAAAAGAGCCTCGGACATATTTTCGTGTCACGGTAAGAAAGGAGGCGTGAACTTTCTGGTTAAATGCAATTCCGCGGTGTTCTGTGACAAGACTGTTTGGTCTTTTTGGGGAACCTAAATAGGAATAAAAAAAAAATGTTTTCAAGAAAAGTGGAGGAGTTTTTGGTTATTCTTGTTGCCATGTTTATTGTTGAAAAAAGGTAAAAAATTAGAATAATGTTTAACATTTTTGCTTAATGAATGATTTATTATATTAGTGTTTAAGTCGAAACAATGTAAACATGCTTCCGCGTTTACTTCTTTTTGGTTAGAATTTTTTAAAATGATCTTTAAACTTTTTAAAATTAAAAGATTGTTTTATGTAAATATATTCATAATAATTATGCTTTTTTTTTGTTTTGTATAACAACATTCACTGCATAACGACTAACAATATATTTCATTCAGGCAAATATCATTACTCTCGAGTCCTTAATGCAAGGGATGGGGGGAGGGGGTGGAAACGCTAATTAATTTTCGAGAAACGCTACCACTGATTCTAAGCTTATGAAGACTCCAGCCTTGTTTATAATTTTTATTTGTTAACGACAAAAAATTAATATTTCAAAACAAAAAAAGGTAATATTTTAATTAGATTTTTACTAAAATTACTATTTCCCCTTCTTTTTTTGTTCCCCGACTCTACCCCCACCCCACCATTTGCATTAAGGCAAGCGAGTAAGTAAAACAAAGAATTGTTTTAAATTCTCCAATTGTTTAAATCCCCCAATTGTTTTAAATTCTCGTGGTTGATGAATTGAAACGTAGTTATTACTTCTAATTTAAACTGTTAATCTGTTTTCATCATTTTTGCATCATGAATCCGCAATGCAAATTTCTTTAAAAGCGTATTTAAGTTCATCTTAAAATATTTTTAAAAATATTTAAAATATTTTGAAGTTATTATTTTTCTGATACTAATGTTCTAAACTCGTCTAGTTGAAGAAGTTGTACACATTCTGAAAGTATTCTAAACTTTTTTCTTAATTTATCAAAAAGTTTTATTATTATAAATGTTCGTTTCATTTTCAAAAAGAATTAAGAGTTTATTAATTTGAAATTTCTCTCCACTTTGTTTAAGTATAATAAAATAAGATAATAAAAGTAGAAAAAAATAAAAGGTAAATAACCTGAAGTTAAAAACACTTAGGATAGGGAGTTTAGGCAATATTTATAGCAAATGTAAATATTTTTTATATTAAATGCATTATATTCCTTATTATATTTCATTTTCAAAATGGTATTAACCACCTCTGTAGCTTATTTAGTTCCAAAATATACGTGTTTAAATATTTTTAATTCATAGACTTTTTATGAAATATTTTCTTAAAGTATCTCGTTAAATTTTTGGCACCCCAAAAAAAACTTTTTTATGTTTTTTTTTCTTGCGTTAAAAGTTGCGTAAACTAACTTTTAATAAAATTTTTTTTAAATTAAATTTTAAATCCAAACTGAACAAAATTGAACAATTCATAAGTAGAATTTTTTGGTGGGTTAACGCAGGCGTACCATGAAATAGTCAATTAACAGTATAATATGTTTGAATATGTTATAAATTTTTTTGTACAAAATAAATTTTCAAATGTTTTAATTTATAATACGTTAAGCGTAACAAAACTTTGATGATAAATATTAACTTAAATTATTTTTATTAAAATTTTATTTTTCTTTAATAAATTATTAAATGAACAACGTGGACCCAAATAAAACAGGCCGAAAACGTCAAAGTACGTACAAAATAAACATAAATCTAAAATTTAATTTTACACAAACAAAAAAGATTTTAGTCAACGACTTGTTAATAATTTCAGTATTATTATAAATTCAAAAAGAGATTTAACCGCTTTTAGTCTACTGTTTTGACTAATTTATTGTTTTCAGTACCTACGATAATATTAAAAAACTTTTTTAAAATGAGGTTTGGGCTTCTAACTTTTTTGAAAATTTTGAAAACAATGAATGAAACACTCGTTGAATTGATCTATTTGATTGTGTTTGGCTTTATTTGATTGTATACTCTCGAGTCCATAATTTAAGGAAGGAGGGAGGGGGCGTTTATTAATTTTTGAGAAACTTTGCCACCCACCCTAAGCTTTTTAAGACCCCCTCCCGTTTATTAATTTTTACTTGTTATTAACAAAAAAATCTCAAAACTAAAAAAAAAATCAGCTTTAAAAATTAAAAAATATATAATTTACTGAAAAAATATTTTAATTATCGAATTGAGTAGGCTATGTGTGAATTGTCAACAAAAAATATTATACATAATTTGCCTTGGCTATTCCGTTCATAAATTAGACAAAATTGTCTAACTTACTCAACGAAGTGCACTAACGAGAAGGTAAGCCATAGGACTTTGCACTCCATCAGTGAGCTGTCATGTTGCCTAAGGTTAGCCCTCCATTTCTGGATTCTTTCTTTTACTTGATAGGCAGTTCATGTAAAAGTAATAGTATTTTTGCATAAACTTTTTTTTTTTTTTTAATAATAATAATAATGTGCAGTTAAGCTGCAAATAAACAACAACAAATAAACAAAATTGGTACAGATAAACATATCAGATATGATTCATACTATTTATAAAGATAAAAACCACAGAACTCAAATTCAGTAAAAACATTTTATTGGAACATAACAATAAAAGAAATAAGATTAATATATACTATAACATTATTCTAAATTTACTTTAAATAAAATTATCTTGCAATCCTAGATATAAAGAATAGGATCACCTTTTTCAAAATCAATTAATAAAGGAAATGACCATACTTCATCAGGTTCGTTATCATACTTAACAAGGTATGTAGTTTGTCTACCGTTTAATTGATCAATTTGAACCAATTGCGCACGTTCCCAAGATACATCATGAGCATCTTCTTCTCTAACATGATGTTGTATAGAAAAGCCTACAAAATCAGATGGATTGTTAATAAATTTTGATAAGGCGTGCTTTTTTTGTTGCTCTATTAATTTGTTTAGCCTTGCATCCTGAACTTTTTCCATTAATTCTTTTTTTTTTGTTTTCAGCAGCTGCATCACGTATTGTACGAGGCTTTAAATTATTACTTATATTAGTTAAAGATTGTTTGTTTGGTGTTAAATTTGCTTGAATAACAATAAGAGATTTTGATATAGTTCCTCTGAAGACAAGTTTATTCTTTTGCTTCCTTCTACCTTTGTTTTACAAAAAAGTTTTTTGTCACAATCGACATCTAAGATTATGCGATAAAAATTAAGTTGAGCAAGGAGTACTTCTGACTTCAATGGCTCTTCTAGATTAGAAACTGTTTCCTCTGCTTCCTCTAATGTCATCCATGTCCTTACATTTAAATTTATCAAATCATTACAAGCTGCAACTTTTTTATGTTGTAGTTTAATTTCTTCCCAATTTTTTTCTTCTTGCTTTGCTAGAAGGTGCATAACTTTATCTTTTTTAAGAGCTTTCTTTCATTCATTATATTTACTTTTCATTAATATTACTTTAGTTCTTGAATATTCAAGTAATTTTTTTCTTTCTTCATCTGTTTTACCATTTAGCCATTCTAATGTTTGGTTCTGGGACCACATTGTCAAATGTGCCTGGATAGTTTGAACATTTGCATTGGGTTTTGTGCGAACCATTAAATCCAAAATGGCAAAGGCACTTTCTGATGCTTTGTTAGTGACAGGGACATTAGAAGCAGCTTCAGAGACTGAGTTAGACGGATTCAAATATTTAACACCTGGTAACTGATCAGTACACTGACATTCCAAAATAACAAGAATCACATGGAAAATAATTTTCAAGTGATTGCACAGTTAAAGAATCAAACACATCATTTTGAGTGCATTCAAACAGTTTGGTGTAAACCACATCTTGATGAAGAAGATTGGTATCCTCAAAAATTATTATAATAATAAAGAAGATGCATCCATACAAACAGATAAAAGTCTAAATTTTAAGCGAAGTAATTAGGGTTTTAAAAATAATATACTATCAAGTGATTCGATAGTTCGCCACATTGGACCAGTAAGTAGCTTGTCAACAATACCTAATGCACGAACTTTAGCAATGAAAACAAGATTTGTGATGTCTTCTTTAATTGCTTTTAATAAATTATTAGGGTTAGGCCAAGCATTAAGAAATTTTAGGGAAGCTGCATTGTAATATAAAATATTAAAACGATTTCCAATAAATGGAACAAAAAAAGATTTATCATTACGAGAAGAAAGAAAAGAATTAAACCATGATGCAACACTAGCTTCCTCACTACCCCTTAAATGAAATGCCTTACATGTGGTACGAACTAACCTTACAGCACCACATTCTTTACCACTAAAAGCAAAAACAGTTTCAAAATCATTTTGAAGCAGAATTACCTTATCAGTTTCAAATGCAAAATTAGCGAGCAAATGAAGTTTACAGAAAAAATTACTCATGTCTTTCATATTGTCTTTGACATCTGAAGAAAGCAAATCCCAGTCAGTTAATTGCAATTGGCAAAAGTTGTTCTCTTAACGTTTTTAACTGTGAGTTAAAAAGAGGATTAACTGAAGATAGATCAGACATTGTTGATTTAATTGATGTTATTAACTTAGCAAAATCAACTTTTTTTTCAGTGGCTGAGTTGCTAACAACGTCACAAATGTCATCTACTATATTAGTAAAGTTTTGCAAGACAGTTGCTGCATCTTTTGCAACCACTTCTGACAAACCGAAAGATAAAGTTTTCCCACTGGTTGTAGTAATTTGAAAATTTTGATAATGTTTATGGTATTTCTGAGTACCATCACCATGCAAGCAATTGCCTATATTAGAGTTTTTATTTGTCAAATTATTTTTAAGCATTGCTTCAGCAACTTGAAATTGACCTAAAATTTAAGCTTCCTGCATTAACCTACATTTTACAGCGGCTGACGGTAGCCTAGATATGTTCTTTTTTGCTAGTTTGTTTAATACTACTTTTATGACTTCGTTGACACTATTCATACTCACGTTCATTGAAAGAAGTTTCATGATAGTTTCTCGAATGTTATCGCTGTATCTGCCATCTTAAAATGTTATTACTTCCTCGTCATCTAACAAAGAAACCAATTTTTGAAGTTCTTGATTCTCCTCTTTTAAAACGTTTGTCTTATTACATAACGAAACAACTTCATCCTCTAAACTTATAACATCTTTCATACTGCAGTGATTAATATAGTTGGTTTTATTTTGCAAAATAATTTTTAAATGACTCACTTTTTTTGGCAGCTTTATTTTCTTGTTTTTCAATTCAGAAATGAACATTTCTGAATTAAAAAACAAGAAAATAAAGCTTAACTTCTTAAAAATTCCTATATCAACATTAATATAGGAGTTTTTAAGAAGTAAAGTATTATCTTCTATTTTTTTTTTTCATCTACGATATTTTATATTTTGTTTCATTTTTTAATGAATTTATTTCATTTTTTTTAATTTCCAGTTAAGTATTACGATATTTTATTTTTTTATTCAAATTTCTAACATTAAATGATTTTTTTTTGACTTTAATAGTTCTAATTTGTTTTCAATAATATTGAGCTTTTCTTCTTTTCACAATAAAGTTTTTAACATTGTTTAGTTCACTTTCAATTAAAGAAATAAGTTTTTGAAATAAGTATTTGCAGACTGCTTGACATATCTTCAAAATCCTTTAGATGCTTAAAATAATCCAATTCTAAATCCATCATTGATTCAAGTTTCCTTTTTAAATTTTTATTTTCTTTTTTAATCATTTTGTTTTCACTGATAAGGATTGTTTCTTTCAGAACTAATAGATGTATTATTAGGAATATTTGTCACAGGTGGAATAAAGGCTTCACCTAATAACAAATCCAACTTTTTATTTTTGCGTTGTTTCTTTAATTTTCTGATATTATCAACTAATCTTTTTATCTTTGTAGCTAATTGTTTTTCACAGCAGAGGAGCTAAACATTAAAATCACTGCAAAATTTACAATATAATGCATTGTTAGAGGTATCTTTTAACGTTAAATACCAATCATAAATTCCTTCATTAAACATTTTATCTAAACTATTTTTTCATAAATCAAGTCAAGAAAATATATAAATTTAAATCAATCTAAACATCATACCTAAATTGATATCAAAAAAATTAATGAACTATAAGGTTATTTATTTATCAAAACAATCATTGTTTTGATAAATAAATAACCTTATAGTTAAATAAATTTATTAATACCGATTTAGGTATGTAGTTAAGATTCACTGTTACAATAAAAGTAAGTTTTAAATAATATATACAATGTTATATATAAAACTTACAGGTAAGTTAAAATAATAAAAAACTTAATGATAAATATACAGACGATTTAATTAACAACACTTTAAATCTTTTTATCTACTTATCAGTAAATAAATAGTTTTATTTATTTACTGACTACAAATTTTTACCTAAATATAAAATTAGAAACAAATTTCTTCACTGGAGTAATTTGTTTCTAATTTTATATTTAGTTTATATTTACTGAAGTCTTCAGTAAATGATTTAACAGATCTTGTTAATAATAAATACTTATCAAAAAAGTTCAGCTAGATATATCAACCAAAATCATACTAAATCAATATCAGCATTACAAAAATGTATGTATAATAATGTTCAATAAAAATAACAGATCTTTTTTTCCATATGGAAGATTGAATGGTAGAGTAACAAAGAAATCCGCAAAAAGTTATCACTTTGTTAAGCGCAGTGCGCTTAATAAAACGGGGGTATTTCTTAAAATCACTTAAAAGAAAACAAAATACCCACCCTATATAAACTTTTTTTTTTTTAAATCAAAAAGTTATGCACATAACAAATAAATAGCTGCAGAACCTATTTTCACGTGATTCCAGATGAACTATTTTAATTTACTGGTATTTACACAAAATTGAATCATTTAAAAGAGAATAACTTTTTCAATTCAAGAGAAAACTGTCGGAATCACATATATAAATGTTTTACGTTCTTTTTTGAAAAATAATACATCAATATATATGTATATAATTATATATATGTCAATAATATGTATACTAGCAAAAAGCAACCCGTAATACGGGTTTTGGTTGGTCTGCTACATAATTAATTTATAGTGGCTGTTTTACAAAATTTAATGTTGCAAAACCTTAACTAATAAAATTAAGAAAATCGCCTTCAGCTTGAAAAAATTAATCCATCTGTAAAATTAACATAAAAAGTATGAGGAGGTAAAATAATTTACCAACTACTACTAAACAATTACTACTTAACATTATTTAAGTAATTTACAAATGGCATAGGTCATAACAGTGAAAGGCAGAACCATTTTCATCGACCTTCCTAAGTTTAACACAATACGTTTTTAGTTACTGACACAAAATAATAACACTTGGTCATGCTTTAAATTGACGAAAGTGTCAACTAAATCCTTGTAATAATTTTTATAATACGAACCATTAAGATTAAAATGAAGCTAACTTATATTATACAGGAGTTATCAATTTTTTGGTATCCCCTTGATTAATTATTCTTTAGAAAAGAAAATTGTTAACTTAAAAATGTTAAATGCACACATTTAAATAAATTTATAAAAAATAACAAAGTTTATTATAAATAACTACGCAACTGAGTACAAATACCTTTCAAACAAAAAAAATTTAATTTACGATCAAACATGGGTATAACAAATTTTTTAATGCATAAATGCATTATATGACAAACCTAAAATAAAAATTATAAGAGATAAGTAGACATAAAAATTTGTAAACCAAGCTGACCCGAGTCTTGTTAAGTCTATTCAACACAGACTATTTCTATATTATTTGTTTGGCCTCTTTATTTTAGTAATTTTAAGTAAACGGTAATTTGCCACCATTTACTAAAAATTCCTATTGTAACTCGAAATTTAATTTTCCTAAATATTTTGACTCTATTAAAGAGGTTCCTTCCCTCTTTTTGCTTTAATGGTGGCCAGGTAAATAAAATAATAAAATGTAAAAAAATGATCTACATATATGAATGTTTTCTTTCTTTCCTCAAAAGTGTTGCAAATACAGACTAAGCTAACTAATTAGTTAAACACATAA